>APFE030537812.1:8878-37185 GCA_000404065.3 Pinus taeda | reverse complement strand
TAATTAACTAATATCCAACCACCTGCATTAATGTAGTTAGACTGTTCTACAGAATACAACAAATATTTCAAAGTGTAGGCTCTAGAATTCATTGACAAAATGGGCAAGCTTTCTGAAGAAGCCACCACCCCATCGAACTCCAGAACTTTCTATGTCATGTTAAATACTTGTTTAATCAGTGAATGAAGGCAAGTGGTTAAAGTTCTAAGTTTCAAGTTGTTGAGTTCTATGTCTGAGTCTCTGCTCTCTGATATGGTATCAGAGCTCAGGCGAGATGTGAGGTCACAGAGCTCGCTATGAGGTGAGTCGGAGCGGTGTGGCTAGCCTTGATGTGCGCCCGCTAGGGTTTCAATCACCGTGTTTGAAGACCATGTCCTGTGTTGCTGGGCTGTTGTGAAGGGTTGTTGAGAGGTCGCCCCGTGGCGCTGTGTGCGCGGTCCAGCGTTGTCCAGAAGATAGAGGTCAAGTGAGCTGCTTGGAGGAGGCCGAGTGGTGAATCACTGTGTGAGGCCAATTGTAGTGCTGAGTGTTTAAGTGAAGTCCTAGAGATATTGTTGTGTAGAGAGTGTTTTGTTTGTTGCTACTGGGAAATCCGTGGTGGGGTGAGAGTCGTGCATGTGACAGTGACTTCTCAATCGTAGAAGAGCTGTGTGCTCTGGAGAAGAACAAGTTGTGGTGCGATGAGCGTGTAGAGCAGTTGTGCATAAGTTTGTGCTGGTGTGTTCTAAAGAAAGCAGTTTGCTGAGGCGATGGTGTAAATCGATTTGGGAGAAGGGTATCACTGTTCGCTGAGTAGAGAGCGATTCCCTTGCTAGAAAACTACGTTGTTGGTCCTATTCCTGCTTGTTGGAACGAAAATTCAATTTCTTCCCTTATTGTGGGTCCGCGCAATGATTTACAGTGCTTAATATGTTAGTGAAATAATCAGGAACAATGATTATATTTTAGTTTAGATTTAACTTGAAGGAGTTTTTTGACTGACTGTGTATGCCTGAATTGTGTGAGTGTGTGTTGACTGTATGAAATCCAAAGTTGTGGGTTTCAAATCTATTTGCCTCCAGTTTTGGTTTGGTTTCTATGTAAGTGGTGCGTCTGCCGGGATGTTCTGATTTCTTGCTGATGAAGTTGTGCTAGTCTTGTGGTGTGATGTTGTATTTGCCACACAGAAGTGCTGCAATATCCATTGTGCATGGAGAAAGTGGAGAGCTTTGAGAAGAGGTTGTTATAAAGTTTGCTTGGACATCGAAGCGACCTGTGCTAGAAAAGGCCGCCGAGACCTCATCATTGATTTAATTTGAAGGTGAAATTGTTGTTGGAAAATGCTAATCAGAAGAAGGGCAGCGCAAGTGTGGTGCGGCATCCGGAAAGTGAGAGACAAAGCTGAGCCTGGTGCTACTTTGAAGTCAAAGCTAGCTAGAGTTTAAGGAAAATTTAAGCCTAGCTTATATGTCTATCTTTTTAGACCTTTTTGACAATGATCCTTTTGATGATCATTTTCTCAGGAACCCATTTGGAAACATCTTTGGGTTTGGCAGTATTTTTGAGTTCGAAGAAATCTTTGACAAACAATGTCATGTTGTTGAGGATCACGTCCTTGAAGAAATCACTCAGAATAAAACTTGCTTCTCTCATAACCAAATTGTTAGAAGTTTTATTAGATCTGCTTTCAAGATGACTGCTACTATGGAGGATACTACGATGGATGTTCTTCGGAGGCCACTCATGTTCAAAGATGACTACATTTTGGTGGCTCCTTCGCTGGTTCCTCATGGAAAGTGGGGAGAACATGAATTAGATTACCTTGTTCGGGATCTTGCATTGCATCCCAATCCAGAAGAGGTTGTTGACGTTAAGTACGTAAGCAAGGAGCAAAGGAATTTCATAACGAAACCCACAAAGGTGACGATGAAACTGCATCAACAAATGAACAAAAATGGACCCTTTAACAAGAAGTCAAAAATGAAATGTTTTATTGTAAGCCTAGCTGAGACTTAGACCAGCAGGCATGTCAATTAAGAGTATGTTTACAGTGTCTTATATATGGTTGGAATTAAGGGGGAGTGTTGGAAGACAGTAATTCCAACCACCCGCATTAATGTGGTTAGACTGTTCTAGAGAATACAACGGATATTTCAAAGTGCAGGTTCTAGAATTCGTTGACAAAATGGGCAAGCTTCTTGAAGAAGCCACCGCCCCATCGAACTCCAGAACTTTCTCTGTCATGTTAAATACCTGTTTAATCATCGAATGAAAGCAAGTGGTTAAAGTTCTAATTTTCAAGTTGTTGATTTCTGTGTCTGAGTCTCTGCTCTCTAATAAAAATTACTAAACCATCGAAATTTAAAAAATGAAATAAAATTTAAGTTTCAATTTAATTTAACTCAACCACCTTTTCTTCGATAAAATAAAAATGTCCATATGATGATATAAATACAACTATATAAAAAAACAATCTAATAAAAAAACTAAAATTTAAATAATTCTGTAAAATACTTGTATATGAAAACTTTGACAGCGATACTTCGCGCTTTATATTTCACTCATAAAAGTGCCCAGTACATTCAAGATGGCAGGTTTGAATCCCGCTCATCTCACCTAGCCAACGGAGAAGAAACCAATTTCCAGATAGCTTAGTGAAAAATTTGAGTAACATATATTTTTGCCCAAGAGTTGGTATTTAGCGTGTGAGTAGTCGAATGAAAGGGAATTTCAAGTAGATCCCATTGGGAAAATCAGAAATTGGATTCAATGGCAGAAAATTCCCAGAAATTAAGAAGAAAGTTACATTAATTTTTGAGGAGGATAATTAGAATTCAATTGAAACTTCTAAAGGAAGTAACTTTCTTCCTAGGTGCCAGAATTTCATAGACAAGTTGCCTAAGGAAAGTTATTGGCGACCAAGACACATTAGTAGTCTCATCATTTTAAATTAGGTAGAAATGTTGAAGATTTTCTCTGAAAGAGTGTATAGGTCCAAAAAACAATAGATACAATGAGAATTGAAGAAGCAAAGGATATGTTAGATATTAATAACCCAATAGAAGGAGTCAAGTCAGTAGATATCAATATGGGGGATGTTGGGTCAAAATTAAATGGTCATAGAGTGAGAGGGCCAAAGAATAGAGACTTGGAGGAGACGATGAGAAGCCTGAATGTGGAGGTTCTCAGTTTCAAAGATGAAAATGATAGACTAGTGAGAGAGCAAAAACAACTCAATACTTAGATTCTGTAAAGCCTGAATAAAATTCTACATGAATTGGACCAACAATCGAAATCCATACAAGCTCGGGAGAAGGAAAACAAGTTTGGTGGAAAGGGCACTTGTAGTTCAAGGCGAACTAAGAGTGATGACCAATAGTAATGGTATGTATAAAGGAGGACACGCAAGAAGGCTTACACTGCCATGGAATCAGATAACATCCCTAGTGTGTCATCAGACAGAAGGACCAAGAAAAGGAAGTTTGATAGGGACAACCTCCAGGGGGGATTATGAAAGATTAAACCTCCCACTTTCAATAGAGATCATAAAAAGGGAGAAGAAGTCGAGGCTAATATATTGGAAATGTACAAGTATTTGCAACTATTTAATGATTTGTCAAACCTAGAAGCTCGAATTGCCTTTTACCACCTTAAGGCAAACCTACCCTATGGTGGGAGAAACTTATGGAGGTTAAGAATTTAGATGAGAAAAAACTAACATGGTGGAAGTTTAAGGAGTATTCCCAATGTAAATACTTTTCTGAGCATTATTACGAGAAGAAAATGAAAGAAAGCTTCAAATTTAAATTGGGGAACATGACTATGGAAGAATATGACCAAAAGTTCACAGAGATGTTAAGATATGTGGATTTCATTAGGGATGAAAAGGTAAAAATTCAAAGGTATATTAGTGGATTACATTCATTTTATGCAGACTAACTAAAATATGATGAGGCCAAGACTTTAGATGTAGCTATGATAAATGTTGAATAATTATATGAGAAGAATAGGAATAAACCAATTGTGCAAAGGGCCTAGGACATTAAGAAGAAAAGCTTCATGGAGAAAAGGAAGAAGGGATTTAAGCCCTCACCTTTCAAGAATGGATCCCAAGTAAAGCAACAATCACCTCCATCTTTTGTTGAGTCCAAAGATAATAACAACTAGAACAAGAAGCCTCGGTTTCAACCTCTAAAGTGTTGGGGTTGTGAGGCAAACCATAGGTATAGGAATTTCCCTCACAAGGATGTGAGTTAGAAGATTATGCACAACATATAGGAAGTCGATATAGTGGAAGATGTGGGTTGAAGCATGCCCATGATTTATGTTGCACTAGATAACAATCAAGTTGAGCACCAAGTGCATATGATCGAAGTCGAAGGTAAGTTAAAAAACCAACCTACTACTATGTTAATTGACTCAGGAGCTATCCATAGTTATATTGATCTAAAGCTGGTAGGAAAGATTAATTTGAAGAAATGTAATCACCGTAAAGCATGGCTGGTTCAATTAGCCACTAGGTTAATGAGGAAAGTTTAAAAATTGGTGGATGAATGTTTAATCGATATGAATGAGATAAATACTAAGTTTTATTTGAATATAATCTCATTGGGGTCATATGACTGTTTGATTTGCATGGATTGGCTGGTAAACTACCATGTGGTTCTGGACTGCTATAACAAGTCTTTTACCCGTAATGATGTGAGGGTAAGAAAAGGCAAGGATAGGGAGTTGCTAAACCAATATCTATTAGAGAGATATCAACCCTGTAATTAAGGAAGAATTTTGGGAAAGCTTTCTAGCTCCTCTTAGTTCATTTGGAGGAACCCAATAAGGATCAACAAGCTAACTTGGAGGATTATCATGTATTAAAAAAATGTTTGGATGTGTTTGCGAAGATTCCAAGATCACCTCTAAAGAGGGGTATAGATTTCTCCATTCATCTGGTGCCTAGAGTTGCTTTAGTATCTAAAGCATTATATCAAATGAGTACTTTGAAGCCCAGAAAACTGCAGATGCAGTTGAAAGATTTATTGAATAAGGGCAACATATGACCAAGTGTATCACCATGGGGTGCTCCAGTATTGTTTGTTAAGAAAAATGATTGAGCATTGTCGTTATGTGTGGATTTTCGATAGCTGAGCAAAATGAATATTAAGAATAAACATACATACACGCGCACACCATGAGCATCATACACATGAGACACAAGGTTTTACGTCGAAACATTTTTGGGAAAAAACCACCAAATTTGTTGTTGTTATTGATGTAAAATATGAGCACCTACTCTATTACATCAATCTGTTTTGTGAGCCACCACTCACAGGAAGCACCAACTCCCTTTGATTGTTTGCTAGCACCCACTAATAGGAAGCATCAACTCCCTCCTTTTGTAGATACCTGTGCAGCTTACCAAAAGCACCATATGAAGCACCAACTTCATGGATTTGTTGCAAGAAACAACTTGCAGCTGCTTGGATTTATGTAAGCACCAATTTTTAGGAGGCACCAACCCCCAAGCCTTCTCAAGCACCCACTAGAGATGGAAGCACCAACTTCTTGTATGCAGGCTCTAAACCACACTCAGCAAGGAACTCAATGTTCTTTGTAACTAGCAGCCACTCTACCTGACATCAAATTTGTTCTCTTCACAACCCTTCTGATTCTACTCATTCTGCAATATCCCATTGATCTGCTCAACAACAGTCACTCATCACATCTCCTCGTAGCACTCTATTACTTTTGGCCCTCTACATGATCTGCAAAAATTCATTGTTCCACTCACATAAACTCACCAACATACACATACCACACAGTCCTCTCTGCACTCTTCTCTTCGACTGAATACAGTCATCTCTCGACCTCTTTTATTCACTAGGCCCTCTCAGCCTTACACACCATAGAACTAGCTTGCTCGACCTTCTTCACACAACACAGGAACCTTCAAACTTTCTCAGGAAATTTTCACTCTCACGCCACCGCACCACACTAGTAACTGCCTTCTTCACACAACGCAGGCCCTTTTAGCCTTTCTCACTGCAACATTGATTCTCTCGGGGTCTCTTACTTCTACTTAAGCACTTTCAGCCTTTCATAGTAGAATAGACTCACTTTGCCTCATGCACATCAGTGCACTCACAACAACAAGTTCTCAACACATATCTCTCTACAATGATGTATTCCCCCACTTTTCTCAACTTGGATTCTATGTTTTGTTCCTCTGCTACTTGTTGATCGATGATTCCACTCCTTTTGTGTATTCACACTGCCCGAGTGTAATTTGGCATGGCTTTTCCATTCTATTGTTATGTCTGACTTGGTCTCTACCAAGGCATTAAACATGAGAATGGCCACTTGACTGTTTCTCCATACTGAGAATTAATTCTCAGTCCACCTGCATACTTCAACTAGGCAATGTCCTTTCTATGGACAAATATCATATTACTAAGGCCCTCCATTCTTATTTATGGTTTCACACAACTTGGTTGTACTTCAACATGGTTTCTTTGTGGATTGTTTTCCTCGTTACATTGTCTCGACGCTTTCTACAAATCCATCTGACTCCATAAACCAACTCCGACGATCTGCATTTGTTCTTCAGCTTTCGACCCATTCAAACCCATTCATCCATTTAACTCACTGAGGCATGTATGTGAAACAACTGATTTCTTTCTTCATTCCTTCAATTCGTCTATGTTAAATATTGTCCTTGTTTCCTTGTTTCAGAGCCTTCTGCATATCTAGCTAACTTCAACAACCACCTCTGTCGATCTACATTTTATTCTTCAGTTGCCAACTCATCCATCTATTAAGCTTCACTAGCTGCTCCATCGAAACTCTAATCATATCGTAACTTACACAGGTGAAATGTTATGATATTGCACTGCTATGATATCCTTAGCCCGCTTTGCCTTTAGCTCCTTTGGCATTTTATTTCTCATAGGACCAAGACCTATGACTGTCAGCTTAGCACTATATCTGATCCTTTTTTTATCGTAACTTCAATAGACAAGAAGTTATGATATTACCTATTTCCGATAACCTTCACTCCCTTTGTTCAGCCCTTGGTCCCTTTGAGCTTCATATGACCATGTGTCAAGTAATATCAGAGCTCCCTTTATCATAACTTCTCAACCATCATTTGCATTGGAGTTACGGTGTCCTCATCCTCCTATATTCTGACCTTTGATATGTTGATGTCACTTCCACACTTGGCGACTCATGGGAGGTGACACGTGTCACTCTGGTTTGTCCCATTCAGCTACTGAAAATGCTATAACAGGATGCCACGTGTCCACTGTATTGTCTCATCATGCTGACATAACTAGTCACTTGAGTTTCTTGGGCCCAATGACATGCCAACACGTGTCCTATAGGAAGAGAGAGAAGGAGTCCTGATTAGCCTTGGATTTGCAAAAGGATCCTTTGTTAACTTTGCTCAGCATTCCTCAACGCTTTAGCTACCAGCCCTACTAACCTCCTGTTACACAATATTTTGTCACCGACCCCGCATCCCCTGATCTTGGATAGAGTCGATCCCTGAATGACATCTACTCTTTGTCATATACCAAAATATGTGTCCAAATCTTCCATATTACTCAAGAAGATTGCCTATGCTCATTAATCCTGAAGTTAACCCCTTTTCACCCATGTTTCAAAATCGTCGTAGGTCATCAGTATCCTGCCTGCGACGATAGCCTAAAATGAACTAACGCCTCGTGATGTCGTCTCTGAGTCTCAGTGTTTGAACCCTGACGACCCAGATGTGGCGAATTAGTTAAAACATAATACTTCTGGGTGGTTTTGGAGTTGGTTGTTGGGTCAAACAAGTTTGCCTCTCCTCATTTGAGATGGTGGTTTTGCCTTTTGAGTAACCTCCCATGAAGATAAGCTTCCTCTCCCCTCATTTGTGGAGGCTCCTCCTCTTATAAAAGCATCCTCCATGGCTATGATCAGCTAGTTGGTAGTTAGCTAGTTCTTGGTTTGTTGGATTGATAGCTTACAGTTTGAATTGCTGATAGCCTAGAAATAGCTTGTGAGGTATGAAAATAGCCTTTCATGTTGTGGATTGATAGTGTGAAATGGTTTTGTAAGAAGGAAGTCTTTTTGAATGGAGTTCGGATTTTCTACAGTTTCCATGTTTTGTTGTCGACGTTTCGAGTTTGAACCTAGACTCATCATCAAGACAAATTGTGAGGAGAAAAGAAGGAATTTGGTAGGTATAAATATGATAATTGCAGGAAGTGAAGACAAATGGCCGACTCTTTGTTTTCCCAATTATAATCTAATTATTATTATTGTTATTTAAGTCCTATGTTTTCATAATTTAATAACTAAATTGTTATTCAGATTTTTATATTAATATAATAGTTAATATTTTTATTTTATTATTATGCATCATTATTTAAATTATTGTTTATTAAATAATGCTTATGAAATTACTTTTGTTATAGGTTTATGTTTTTATTCCTTAAATAGTTTACCTCAAATAATTTAATAACTAAATTGTTATTCAATTTTTATATTAATATTAATAGTTTAATATTTTTATTTTATTATTATGCATCATTATTTAAATTATTGTTTATTAAATAATGATTATGTAATTTCATTGTTATATGTTTATGCTTCTTATTCAAATGATCAAATAGGATTTTATATTGTTATGAAGGTATATTTATTGTGTCTTTTCATAGATAAATATTTTTAATTATTGATGTTCATACTTATTTGTTAATCTTAGTTCATTAATGATAGTATTATTCCTATTGCTATTAATATTAATGTTTTTCTATGCTATTTAATTCTTTATTACGTTTTTGTTCATATTTATTATTTACTATTAATATTTATTGATAGTTGTTTATCCATATTATTATTTATGTTATATATTAAGATGTTCCTTATTGTTCCTATCTATACATTTATCACTGTTATCTATTATAAATGATATTAATTTCTATTCGATGCTGATTATGCTATCCCTTATTACTAATTAATATTAATCTTATTATTGCTTCTATTATTTATATACCCCTATAGTTATCTTTTAATGCTTTTATTATAGTAGTGTTTTTATATATTGTTCTAAATTAATCTATTTGATTTAAGATGATTATTCTTATTCTTTTATTATAATAATTAATAGGCTTCTTTTTTATACTTGAACTTCTTCTAGCCTAGGTATCTAAGGGGCAGCAGGTTAATTTTATTATTAAGACAGGTTCAAGAATTTTTAACAATGTTATTAAGATTATTAGCGGGGGTTAGCAAGGGGTTCCAATTTTTGCTAATTTCCATGCCACCATCCCTATTAAGGTTTTTAGGATGTTTAATGATTTCAATAGCTTCTCTAACCTTACGTTTGAATTGGTGCTCTACATTGGCAATGACTTTGGTGTCTTCTAGGCAGATATGATGATTAGTTTTACCTACATGCTCAGCTAGGGCTGAGGTTCGGGTTCTTTCAAGACGAATGTCTGCACTATGCTCTTTGAGTCTAATCTTAACGGATCTACCAGTTTCTCCTATGTACTGATCCCCACAAGAACACTTGATGATGTAAACTCCTTTTTGCTGAAGTTGCTCTTGGTTGTCCTTAACAGATCTCATTCTTTGCTTGATGGTAGACAGGGGCTTGAAAGCAGTCTTTATATTTTTCTTATTGAGGATTTTTGCTATCTTGTCAGTGACCCCTTGGATGTAAGGAAGGTAGGCATTGGAGGTTGGGGTGTCTTTTGTCTTGTTTTTATTGCTATCTGATTTTGCTTTTTGAATGGCTTTGTATATGTATTTATTGTTGTACCCTAGGTTGGCAAAGGCTCTTTTTAGGTAAGAGATTTCTTCATCGGTGTGGTTTATATCAGAGATTCTATAGGCTCTGGTGAAGAGGGTTTGTAGTACCCCCATTTTTTGGGCAGGGTGGTGATGAGAATCGGCATGAAGGTAGTTATCTGTATGGGCCTTTTTTCTAAAAACTTTGTGACCTATGGAACCATCCTTATTTCTAATGATGAGAATGTCTAAGAAAGGAATGCAATTATTTTCTTCAACTTCCATGGTGAATTTGATGTCTTCAGACAGGCTATTGAGATGATCCAGGAACTTGTTTAGCTCATTCTCGCCATGAGGCCAATTGACATTGGTGTCATCTACGAACCTAACCCAGGATTTGGGTTTCAATGGGTATGAATCCAGTGCCTTCTTTTCGAATTTTTCCATGAAAAGGTTTGCCACTATTAATATTAATATTAAACTATTAAATTATTATAAAAATGATAACAATTTATTATTAATTTATTTGGGTAAACTATTTAAGGAAAAAAACATCAACCTTTATAATAATAGTAATTTCATAAGCATTTTTAATTAACAATAATTTATATAATGAGCATCATAATTAAATAAATATTTATATTATATTTATATAAAATTGAATAACAATTTAGTTATTAAATTATGAAAATAGGACTTAAATAACAATAATAATAATTAGATTATAATTGGGAAAACAAAGAGTCGGCCATTTGTCTTCACTTCCTGCAATTGTCATATTTATACCTACCAAATTCCTTCTTTTCTCCTCACAATTTGTCCTGATGATGAGTCTAGGTTCAGACTCAAAACGTCGACAACAAAACATGGAAACTGTGGAAAATCCGAACTCCATTCAAAAATCACACCACAGTAATCTGCAATCTAATAAAGAAGGAAGTCTTGTTGTAATTGCCTTAGTTTCATACTTGTGCTTTTGGGTGAGAGAGAGTCATTAGTCTTTTTGGGAGACCTTTAAGAGTGAATACTTATGGAGACATATTGATCGGACCCTTCAAGGAAGCTTGCGATGTCAAGGCGTGGTTGTAAGCTTTATTGTTGTTTATATTAATACAATCAATAGTTATTTCCTATATCATGTATGAAATGTATGTTAATAGTTTATAGTTCCTTGACTCTATAAGTAGATAGTTCGTTGTTGTGCTCTATTATGTGTTTTGTCATTTTCATATGTTATTTCAAGTGAATTATTCATTAAGGAGAAGAAGGCGATAGCTGAAGCAACGTGATGACTTCATCAAACACTGGTATAAGGTAGGCCTCTTTAACGATAACTATTTAAGGAATTAACTATTGTCTTTGTCTTGTTGTGACTAGACCCACTCTAGGGCTAGAGGGGTTGTCTCTATCCACAGAGGGAACATACCTGCATCACACCTCCGATATTCCAATGGCCTCCAACTTCTTATATCCCGATATGCTCTACTCTGAGGTTCAGAAATTCTCCAACCTCCAATATGGCCTGCTCTGATGCTTTGATATTCATCCTTTTCCTCTACTGACCTTTGATATTCTGATATGAACTACTCTGATTTATCTGCTTTCTTAGGACTTCAAGGCCCTGACTTCAGTAGACCATAAATTTTGATCCAAGAGGTCATTTCACTACAATAAAACAGGCAATTTGTGCCAGATTTAGCACCATATTTTAGTGCATTTTTTTCTCAATTGGAATGAGCAGCCTGACACTAAATTTGGCTATATTGTACAATTTTTAAAGCGTCTTTTTTTGTGCCAAATTTTGCTTTTTCTTTTGCACCAAATTTTGCATCCTTTTTTGCATCATATTTTGCGCCAAGATTTGCATTTGGTTTTACAATAGGATTTTCTTCAGTTTTGTGCCATTTTTTGCATCATTTTTTACTTCCTGTTTTGTGCCATTATTTTCTTCTAGTTTGGTATCGTAATTTGTATCGAGTTTTACACTGTCTTTTGCATCTAATTTAGTGCATTTTTTTGCATCCATTTTGTGCCAGTTTTTGCATCTAGTCTTATGCCTTTTTTATTCTAATTTTGTACTTATTTTTACATCTATAATTCACCAATTTTTCTTCCTTTTTTTGCACCATTTTTTGCATCCACTTTTGTGTTTTATTTGTCTCCCTTTTTTGCATCTTATTTTGCAACATATTTTGCATCCAATTTAGCATCATTTTTAACACCATTTCTTGCATCCAATTTTGCATCATTTTGAGCATCTAAATGTCCATCCTATGTTGAACCATGTGGTGTGTCCTCCTTTGCATCCCATTTTGTGTCTAATGTTACGTTCAACTTTGAGCCCTTTTTTTTGTCTACTTTTGCATCTGTTTTTGCACCAAGTTTTGAATCATTCGTTGCACATCATTTTGCATCTCAATTTGCATCCAAATTTGAGCCATTTTTATGCCAATTTTTACACCATTTTTTCTACTTTTCTGTCCAATTTTGCATCGTTTGTGGTGTCTAATTTTGCATCTTTTTTGGCATCCAAATTTGCATCCTTCTTTCGCCACATTTTGTGTCCACATTTGCATCTCATTTTGCACCTTGATTTTAGTTTGAATTTTCATCTAGTTATGCATCATTTTTGACATCCTTGGTTTCACCCTTTTTTAGTACCATTTTGCATCTTGTTTTATGTCTTTTATTACATCAGTTTTCACCCAATTTTGCATCTTAATTTTACACCATTCTTTGCATCCTCACTTTTGTGTTCATTTTTGAATCCTTGTTTGTGCCCAGTTTGATATCCTTTTGTATGCCCTATTTTATTCCCTTCTTTGTGTCTAGCATTGCACCATTTTTTAGTTCTACTTTAAAACCATTTTTATGTCATTGTTTTCATCTTGTTTTGATGCCTAGTTTAACATTCAATTCTACTCCCAATTTTGCATGCATCGTTACATACACTTTTGGCTTCTTGTTTAGAGTTCTAATTTTATTTCCATTTATGACCCCCTTTATGGATTCATTTCACTAATTTCAATTACATAGTGAAATATATTACAGTTTCTAAATATCATTTTTCTATATGATATAATGCACAATTAAATGAACATAAAACCCTCTTAGTTTATCCCGAAACCTAGGACAGATCGATTAAGAGAAAGGTTGTTCTAAGGCTCATGATTCTTAGTAGATCAAGATGTATAGTATAGAATAAGAAAAAAATAAGGAATTCATGTGAATCCTAGCATGCAGGTCTTGTTGGAGTTTTAATGTAGCTGGGAAGCGCTCTTAGCTCGCTCCAAATCTTGGTCCTACACATAAGAGAGAGAACAAAGAAACCTTCCCAACATAATATCTTAATAATCGAAACTATCAAAAACATATAAATATCATTGAATAAATAAAAATAAACCAAAATACCATACATTCATTAGTTAAACAGAATAAGTAAAGAATGAATAACATCATATGGAAGGAAGAACAACTGATATATATGAATAAAGGAGTTGCAGTAAAGTTACAACCATTAGATGCAGTTGCAACAGCACCTCCCCCAACTCCTAGCTCCAAAACTCTCCATCTCAGTAGCATGACAATACAAGAATTCCCATCCTTTTCTCAATGGCCAAGCCTCCGATATATAGGAAAGTGAAGGCTATGAAGATTTCCCAAATTCCTCATTAGTTCAATTTGGGCAAAATCTTTTGGGTGACTAATGTTTCCTCATATAAAAATGGCATTTTCCACTTTTAAATTCTTTTGTGCTTAGGAAAAAGCTTCCCCATGCTTTATGGCTCTTTCCCGATTTTGTATGCTTTTATTTTTTAGGAAAAAGCTAAAGATGAAGATAAAGAGATCACATTCCACCATATGAGTTTCCGAAAGTGAACAAGAGTGTCACATTATAGTTAACTCGAGCTTTTTTCCTCGTGACTGAGTGAGAATTTTGCTAAAAAAAGTTAGATGAAGGGGACAACTTGTTATAGACTAGGATAATGTGGTCCTCATGGTACATAACTTGTATTATAGTCTTATATAGTCTTTGGATAAAGGGGTATTTCAACCAACAATATAGCATTCTCCTTCAAGATGATGAGGAGGTATTTTCATGTATAACACATTTAAGAAGATATAACAATTCAAATTGATAACTTAATATTTGTAAACAAATTTAAGGGTAATTGACAACATTCATAAAAAAGATAGCAGTAGCCTCATATATAACAATTCTCCATCAAAAAATCATTGACAATTTTCCATATACATATATGACTACTAAATCAACACTTATCGAAGATATCATTATTCCAAGATAAATTCACAACATTACATCCAAAAATAGTAATATTATCATACATAATAATTCTCTATCAAAAAGCTTTGACAATTTTCAACACATATATAAAGTAACAAGACAATAATAATAATATCCTCATCATCTTTAATCAAATCAACTAAGATTCAAATGTGTGATTATTATATCAAAATCCTTCGTGAACACCATTATTCTAAGGTAAATTCATAACATCCATCAAAATATTGTAATATCATCATACATAATAATTCTCTATCAAAATAATGTTAATAATTTTCAATATATATATAAAATAACAAGATAAAAATGATAATATCATCATCATATTTAATCAAATCAATTAAAAGTCAATGTATGATTACCAAATAAAAATGTTTCATAGATATCATTATTCTAAGGTAAATTCACAACTTCCATAAAAAAATAGGGATTTCATCATACACAATAATTATTCATAAAAAAATGTAAACAATTTTCAATATATTGATAAGGTAAGAAAATAGTACCAATAGTATCATCGTCATTTTTTAATCAACTAAAATTCAATGTATGATTACCATATTAAGACATCCCAGCTAAATATAAAAATAATGCATGGCTAGCTAGCACCACGAGAATCACAGTCAAGATCATCCTCATGATCATTTCCATGATCATCATCCTGACCATCCTGATAATATTATCCACATAATCATCACCAACGCCATCTCCATCCTCATCATCATCGTCTCTGATATATGATGTAATCTAAACATAGTTTGTATCATCATCTTCGTGGTCATTACCTGTAGCGTTCTGGAAACAAAATCAATATTACATGTTAGCACTAATTCTATAGCACAATGCATATTTTTATTACAATGCTATCCATAAAATGAGGTAGGACATAATAACATTTAATAGTACTAAAAAATAAAATGAAAATATTGTTTAAGATATATTGGAGATCCAACTAAGATTACACTTGTAATTCACATTAAGTAGTAGAAGCATTTTTTAATGCATATGAAGTAGGGACCCATTTGTTCTTCATATTATATTGTGAATGTTTCTTATGATGTCCATGCACAATTGGTAAATTAAGAGTTATTAGAAGCTTTATTTCAAATTACAATTGTAATTTAGATTAGAAATAGAAGAAATTTTAACAAAAAAAGAATGTCACGTGAAAAAGTAAATTGTTTTTAATGAAAAATAAGTCACATACAATATGAATGTCACATCAAATATTGAGTTGTTTTTAATGCATGTATTTTTCTCTATGATAAAATGGGTCCTAATATTCGTTCAAGAACAAATGCTCACAAATAATTACTTCGTTTTATCCATTATCACACTTAATCCATTATACCTAGTGACGACAATGATTCCATTCAAATTGCTTTGAACTCCCTAAATATAATATAAAAGATAAAACTCCACTACCACGACCACGACTGCAACCCCCTCCCTTGCGTCGTCCACCATCAGAAACATTGAACTCCATGTTTTCTTTCCTCTAATTAATCTCGAAGGAATCAAAACTTGATCAATATATCAAGGACTCCATCAAGGAATAGATATATCAGAGGTGAAGCTCAATAGGCTTTGCCAAAAGAGTGTGAAATAACACTTATCTTTGTTTTATGAAATAACTCGAATGAGTGGAATGGATGGTGGGAACACTTACCATGGAAAGGAGGATTTTTGGTTCATCCTTATTTCTATTATTATTTTTGCTTCTTAGAAAGGAGGGAAGTGTTTAAAAAAATTCTAAAAATTATTTTTAAATTAAAAAATTATTTGCTTATGTTTTAGGTTTTTTTTATATATATATATTTGTTTTAGTATTTTTTTATTTCTAAAAATATATATTTAGTTTTTTGGTATTTTTTTTATATAAAAAATTATGTATATATTATCTGTTATAAAATGGATTTTAAACATTCCATTTGTGCTAAATTTGTGATTTTATGATAGAAGTTTAAATTATATATAAAAAAGTAACTTAATGCCATGTGTTGTGTCATTGAGATGGGTATTATACATCTCTTCCTTGCTAAGTTATAAAATGTGCTTGGGTTTTCTTAATGCAATAAAAATAATTTCGCTATTCATTATATATTGAGATGTTCAACTTGCACCTAGTAAAACAATAAAGTTAAAATAGGTTTGTTTTTGTCCTTTGTATATCTTTGCCGCATTAATCTTGGTCTTAATATATTAATTTTGTTATTGTGGCCTTGAGTGGTCACTCCCATTAGTTGCATGCTTTTTAGTTTTCTGTTAGTGAAATTTCTTAGGCTTGATAACATGTTATTTAATTTATAAAAATGTGTTATTGTCCATATTATTTTTAAATATTAATATTAAATATGTTGGTTTTGAGCATGTTTTAGTAAAAAGTTCCCAAAAGGTTTATAGATTGTATTTTATAATGTAATGATTCATCGCTTGATGAAATTGTTTTGGATATTTTTTTTTTAATGATCCATTGATTGATGAAACTGTTATGGATATTTTTTTAGTATATTAACTTGTATGTGATAAAGTCAAAAGTCACCTCTTTTTGATATTTTCATTGGTCAATTTCCCTTAAGGCCATCAAGTTCACCATTTGGTCCCAGGTTAAAGAAATATAGGATTCATGAAGAAGCATTATCCAAGAACTTAAATATTGAAACATGTTTTTTTAGTCACATTATACTTTCTTTTT
Source organism: Pinus taeda (assembly GCA_000404065.3). Classification (NCBI taxonomy): domain Eukaryota; kingdom Viridiplantae; phylum Streptophyta; class Pinopsida; order Pinales; family Pinaceae; genus Pinus; species Pinus taeda. The sequence continues at coordinate 20,431 of APFE030537812.1, read as the reverse complement.
GTGGAAATTCTCCATGAAAATAGTCTCATGGAACATGAGGGGCCTCAATAGTAAAGGAAAACAAAGACTCCTAAAATAAAAAAGGTACACAAAGCACCCATCAATAATGTTGATATAAGAAACAAAAATATTAAGTGAGGTTCTACCTCTTATAATTAGCAAATGGGGGAGGAATTGCCAAGTAGTAGTGATTGATGCTTAGAGATACTTGGGTGGAATGGTGGAATGATCATGACATCAAGGTTACCAATATGTTTACCTCTTTTCGCATTATGACAATAATCTTAGTTAATTGACACCGAGGACTACTACCATGTATCCAATGTCTATGAATCCAATATTGCAAATGGAAAACCTCTATTTCTCAATTCTATTTCCAGCACAAGTAATTTATACTCCCTGCCTCCATGGATTATTGAGAGTGACTTCAATATTATCAAGTGTATCGATGAAAATAAAGGATGAATCACAATGTTTACCAAGAGATTTTGTAAGCTATACCATCAAAGCCCTAAAGTAGTCTCCATTAAAGTTCTCAAGCAACGAGTATCCAACCCACACATGTGGACCAATAAGACGTAATACATGTGTGTGTGGTGACTAACTTAATACACTATTCTAATAACTCCACAAACTTAAGTATTTCACTTTGTCACATAAATTGACCGTAGTGTAACATAAGTAAACCAAGAGTATACATGAAACCCTTAGGCAATAAAAATTCCCTAGATCCTCAATTAGGTGCTTAAATGATGAAGTGAAAATGCAAGGGGAAAAGAGGACTTCATGATTTAACCATCACAAACATGTGATCAAGTGTGACTAGAAGTGTATATATTCATATTTTTTCCAAAGAGGGAGTGAATACATGAGTTACCATTCATTGGGCCTTATTTTTCTTATATCTAGGACTTAGGGGATAAGGTTTTCATAAGTTTGGCACAACTCATAGATATAAAATTTACATGATTTTTCACTTCAATATTAGAGTTTAGACTTAGATAAATCATTATAATGTATCTTTAATGATTTTGGCTTTCACTTTCTTATTTTCTTTGATCACAAATGACAAAAGAGGAAATATATTTCCACAAATCTATGAATTCTTAATCATAAAGGCGTCATATGGTGAAAACAAATTAATGATTCTATTCTCTATGAAAATGATGGGTATTCTTGAGAAAAGCTTATGCTTTTGGATGTTTACTCCCTGGTTGAGAGGGAGTGAGGGTGGACACCTTATTATCCATGTATCATGTACTATGGCCAAGACTAACAATTGTAAGCCTAGTAAAGACACCATTGAGGAGAATGGTGTATTGGATAAACATATGGGACCAATATTATTTGAGAATTTGTGCTTTGATTAGGGCTAACCACCATAGTCAAGTACATTAATCCAAGATAAGAATAGTCATGAGGATAGACATTTCCTGGTGTCAAATATTATGACAGTGGATTAGGAAATGATCATGTGAGGACATACATGGTGAATATCCTAGTGGGGTAAGTGCCTAGAGAGGCAGTGGTGTCCAAATTTATGCCTCCCAACATTGTGCTCTGATCTAATGGAGAGATATAACTTGTTAGTCTAGGCCCTACTATTTTGACAATGTTGGCTATGATGATGTAAATCATCGTTGATGCTTATCAATCCAGATCCCTTCTTATATGAATATTTCAACTTGAGAGTACTTTTTTGTCTCATTATGAGTACCTCCATAGTTTAGAGGGAGTGTCATCATATTCATTATTGTCATCATCACCACCATCATCACCATCATTATTGTCATCATTGCATTATCGTCATAATCACCATTCATGTCATCATCATCATCATCATCATCATGATTATGGACATTGTCATCAAATATTCATAATTATAGGTGTCATAAGAAATATCATCAACCCAAAAAAATGTTACGAGTGCTCGAAAAGGGTTTTTAGGGTACATGATATATGCAAGGGAAATAACAACTTTATTTTTGAGAGATGATCAATGATCATCATCATCACTACTATTATCATCATAATTATAATTTTCATCATCCCCATCATCATAATTAATGCAATTTCTATCATCATTGTTGTCATCTTCGTCATGAACATCATAATCATCATTCATGCCATTATTGTTGTTGATGATGACCAAGATGAAAATAATGATAATGATGATCATATGATGATGACTTGGAATATGATGCCAAAGATAATGATTATGATTATGACCATGACAACATTTAAAAATTGGAAAGATTGGCCAAAGTCATTAGCATCATCATCATCATTTTCATTGTAACCTCCATCGTCTTTATCATCATTGTCATTATCATAGTAATCACAATTCATGTCATCGTCATCATCTTCATTATCATCATCCTCATAATTATTGACATTTTAATTAGTTGTTCATAATTGTCAATGTGATAAGAAATATCATCAATGCAAAAAATATGATGAGTGTTGGAAAAAGGATGCAAAAGTAAACAAAAAAAATGGGGGCAACAATAGACGTAAAATTGGATGAAGAGTGGACAAAACATAAGTAGATGCAAAACAAAACAAAAATATTGACACAAAAGTCGATGAAAAAGTAGATGCGATAGTTGATGCAAACTTGGACATAAAATATGATGCAAACATGGATGAAAAAGTGGAAGAAAACGTGGGTGAAATAGTAGGCATAAAACTTAACATGAATTGTGGTGAAACAAATGTGAATATTACAAATACAAACGCAAAAAAAAGATACAAACTTGGATGAAAAAAGGAGGAGAACTTGGATGCAAAAAGGGATGTAAACATGGACAAAACATGCGAGGAATAATGGAAACAAAATTAGTTGCAAAATTGGACGGATTAGAAGTGGATGTAAAAGAAGATGCAAAATGGGATGCAAAAAACATAAACGATATTTGAGGCAAACTTGGACACAAAAGAGGATGAAAATGTGGATGCAAAAGTGGAAGAAAATGTGGGTTGCAACGATAGGCTCAAATTGTGGCACAACCAAAGTGGATGAGAAAGTAGATGTAATAACAGACACAAAAAAGATGCAAACTTAGATGCAAGACAATATGCAATAAGGGATGTAAAAGTGGATGCAAACATGGATGTAACAGGAGAAACAAAATTGAATGCAAAATATGGATGAATTTGTAGTAGATGCAAAACAATATACAAAATGAGACACAAAACCCAACACAAAAATGGATGCAAAAATAGATACAATATTTGATGCAAAAGATGATGCAAAGATATATGAAAAACTGGGAGCAAACATGGGTACAATAGTAAGTACAAAACATGGCACAAATTGTGTCACAAAAAAAGTGGATGTAACGATAGATGCAAAAAAAGAAGCAAATGAAGATGCAAAATAAGATGCAAAAAGGGATGCAAAAGTGGACGTAAACATGGGTGCAACAATGGATGCAAAATAGGATGCAAAAGTTGATGCAACAAAATTCGATGCAAAAGTTGATGCAACAAAATTCGATGCAAAAGTAGATGCAATATGAGACACAAAACTCGATGCAAATCTTGACAAAAAAGTGGATATAAAAAAGGATGAAAAAATAGATGTAAAAGTCGGTGAAAACCTAGATGTATATGAGGATTCATTCATGGATGCAAATTTAGAAGCAAAAATGGGTGCAAAGAGAGGTGCCAAACTAGGTGCAAATTATGGCACAAGAAAATTGGATGCAATAGTGGACACAATAACATATGAAAAAAAGGATGTAAATATGGATGCAAAACAAGATGTAAAAGTGGATGCAACAAAAGTAGATGAAAAATTAGATGCAAAACTAGACACAAACCTCGATTCCAAACTTGGCGCAAAGGGGATGCAAAAAATGACGAAAAAAATGATTTAAAAAATGATACAAAAGAGGATGCAAGAGATGATGCAAAAATTGATGCAAGTGTAGGTGCAAAAAGTGGATGAAATAGAGGATGCAAAATTTGGCGAAATAAATTTAGATGCCAAACTTGATGCAAAACATGGTGCAAAGGATGGCACAAAACTTGGCATAAAACCTGGCATAAAACATGGTGTAAAATCTGATGCAAAACCTATTACAATACGTAGTGCTAAACTTGGTGTAAGACTTGGTGCAAAACTCTGTGCAAACTTTGCATCAATTTTTGCACCATATTTGATAAATGGACACAAATAGCACCAAAATTGAACTCTAGATGCAAAAAAGGAAGTAAAAAGTGATGCTAATCACAAGGTTTTGTTGTAGTGTTTTTAGACTTCCACACACCATTGGAAATCTCTTTTAGAGAAATTTCCAATGGAGAGGGTCCGATGTAAGCTTTGAGCCCATATGTTGCCTATAAAATGGCTGCAAACTCTCTGCCACTCTTTTTCTCCTTGACTCTCTTTCTTGTTCCTAGAATCTTGAACTCCCGACCGCCATAGTAATCTCTTTATGGCTTCTCTAGTAAACTTGCTACTATGATGGTTCTCTACATGAAGCTTGTAGCTATCATGGAATTCCATCTGGACCATCACTATAATCATCATTTTATGGCTTTTCCAATAAGCCTACTACTATGATGATTCTCTATAGAGCACTCCAATAACCATGGGATTCCTCCTGGGCCATCACTGTAGTCATTATCTTATGGATTTTCTAATAAGCCTGCTATTGTGATGATTTTCTATAGAGCACTGCAACAACCATGGGATTCCTCATGGGCCATTATTGCCAACACCTGCTATGAAAAGCATCCATGCTAGTCTAGTTTACATCAATGCCAACAATTAGGCAATGTCAACTGCCCAACACATCTCCCCAACATGACTATTGACATCAGTGCCAACACACTTGCAGAGATATTTACTAAGCCACTAGCCATCTAGACAATGCCAACTCCACATGTTGCTTCCAAAGCATGATCCACTAATGACCTTCTTTCTTCTGCACATGTGATCACAAATTCTCCACAAATTATCTCCCACTTTAACATCAATGGCAAGGGGCTACATGCTGCCTTTTTCTCCCCATGCAATCACTGGTTGTGAATACCAAGGTCTAGTTGTTAAGATGTGCATTCTTCTTTGCAGACATCTCTTCAAGGACTGTCATTTTTGTTGCTCCACCTTCTATGTTCACTTCTCCTGAGCATCTTTATAGTCAACATTGATCCCCCGAGTTCAAGCCTAAAAAATATGGACCGCTTCTTAAATAATACCAATTGTACCAAAAATGATACAAATGGAACAATGTACCATGCAAACTCTAATACTTCCTATCAGAAAGAAATGTCCATTTTCACACAAGGTTACTCCACATGAGCCCAAACTATCAATTCCCATAGTGATTCTAATTGAAATACTAAAGGACACTGAAAGCTTACAACAATTTTGTTTCATGAACAAAACACTGCTAGGCATAATCAAACTCACAACTTAAATGAAATAAGAGTATTTCAACTAAGATGAAAACCTTTCATTTGTTCAACAATATTCCTTCTTGAGGCTAACAATTATTGCCTGCTACTGCTTATCAAGGCAGCTCCCCCTGAGCCACTGCTCTCTGATCTCCTACAACTACTTTCTTGCATCTATGCGGAACTAATCCTACGGACCTGAGTTGTCTATGGTATTCATGTCATTCCACACTTCTACTACAACCGATCTTCTTCTTTCCACAACATAAAATATTGTTGTGAACTCTCCCTGAACTCATGTTGGTTGCACTCATCCTCTACTTTTCAATGTTGATCATTGAAAATAAACCAATTTATTCTTGTAATCAGCAGCAAAGCATGACCATACCTTCATCAATCAAATGCACCTTTCTATTCATTATTTTTATCTTCCCGCATCTGAATTATTTGGCCTCCCTTGAGGTCATTCTCTTCCTTCATTGAAGAGAAACAAAATATCAACTCCCCCTGAGCAGATCATCCTTATTTTTCTTCCAGGCCTTCAATGGTCAAGTCTTGACTGAAGCATTACCACCATTCTTCTTCTTTGCCCATGTTTGGGCCTTCCCTTGACTCTGCAAGGCTAGAGGGATTTTTCACTTCAACTTCTCTTTCTTCACCCAAGTATTCTTGCTGTCTTTTCGCCTTCTAGTTGGGTATCTACATGAGTAGGAGGATCATTCTTCTAATTTATTCCTCCTCTTTTCAACTTGCTCCTTTGACACAAAGAACTTAAGACACACTTATATTTCTCAACTCCATTGTTTCTTCTTTTCTTCAAATCTCAAGCTACTACATTTTCATGCATATCCTGAGAAGCATGGCATTTCATCTCATATTTTCATCTTGCTCTCTTGTGCCCAAAATTTCCACAACTATAGCATTCAATTTGGCTTAAGAATGGGGCAGAGGAGTTACTATTCTTGACATCACTCTTGTGAAAACTCTTGTCGCTACCAACATGCCTTCTCATAGCCTCTTTATGCATCCTTGGGTTGCTTCTACCCAGCATATCATGTTTTCTTTCATGCCATCTACATTCATGAGGGAAGTCAAAGAGTCACAAAGGGAGATGAATACTCACCCCTTTTGTTATAAATATACCTCATTAGTCATGTAAAGGGATTTTGACTTAGGATCAGAATCTTGGGAGTTTTTTTGAGAGCCTTGGCTTCTCCTTAGCGTAGAGGGAGTATCTTTCTTTGGAGGACTAGCTGTTGGCTTCATGTTTCATTATTAGGACTAGTTGTTCGTCAATTGTATATGTATGTTTGGGACTTTCACATTAATAAAAGATCAGAGCCGACATGTTTTCATGCATATGTTGTGAATATAGTACAATTATTCTTTTTATGTTTGCAATATATTTTACTTCATTTACGTTAACGCTTATGAACTATTTCATTTGCATTACTATGAACCTTGTTGAATGTGCGATGTTGTATATTTCAATCATGGGCATCTTGTGAATTATTTTGCAATCTAACTTATTATTCCTTTTATGCTTGTGTGTTCCTTTCAAGCTGCATACTATTACAGGCTTCTAAGGGGCTCACTCACTTCCCCTTTGTCATGTTAGAACCTTTCCGGCATTACACTTGATCATTCGCAGAGTCACACACTTGTTTCACCAAAGTCACAAATACATAATTCTATGTGTTATCGCAACCAAGGAACAACACTTAAACCCACTATTTCGGTAATCGGTCCATATTCTAGATGGGGCTCCTATTCCAAATGGTGTGAGGTATAATTGGGACTTCATATCGGGGAGACCCCTTGAATGTTGGTGGGTGCAGCACTGGCAACACTTTGGTAGCACTAGCCCATAACTAGTCACACCATTAACTAAACCCCTATAAGGCATGTTACCTTGTTTACCTTCTTTGTCACCCAAATACAATCACCGCCATTGATATAAATTGAAACCTTTTAGGTATAGGAATCTGAGCTTGCCTTTAAAGTTGTAGCTAAGGATATGACCTTATATGGCAATGGGAAATTCCTAATCTTATGGTTGGAACTTTAATAATAGAAGTGGATGTTTGAAATGTTAATGTATGTAATAGGTTTTCAAATCACTTTGGGGATGACTTTAATGGGAACTTTAATTTTTTATGACTAGAGGAATTGGCAATTGGGTTGTGTTACTGCTCAAATTAGAAACGTTGGCAAGTTTCAACGAATATTGCTACACGGTAAGCACTATTAGGAGTATTCCCAATGGCAACTCAGTGTATTCCTCCCTCTTTATACCAACTCCAACTTAAAGCCATGGGTAGTATCCTTATGAACAACAACTAAACCAACAATAAGTAAAATGGTGCCTAAATATAATAGATTGATAAGGTAGGAATTAGCATGATAACAAAAAATATGCTCTAATTAGTCATATGATAGCTAATTAATAATGCAAGATAAAACTAAAAAAATTCTCAATGTGCTAGAGAGATGAGCTTAAAACACCACAAATTGAGTATAATAGCTTCTTACCACAATAGAATTCTAAATAGATTCATTAAAAATGTTCCATGTGGATATAAGAAGACAAAAAAATACTGTTCAAATCTATATGTTAATATTTTTGAAGAGGTGCAGAAGGCCAATGTTGGAATAAGGAATCACTGAGAGGGGTGTGTGAATGAGTAATAGAGAGATAATTTTCTTTTTCTAGTATGCTTACAATCCCTTTTTACATTGTTACTTGTGGGAGCATTCATTCATAGAGGAAGTAAACAACAAGTTTAAATATTCATGTTCATACAACAATCACATGAGCAACACACACAATTGACACAATGTTTTTCACGTGGAAACCCAGAGAGAAAAAAAATACCAATTTTTTTGTTTGTTTATGATGTAAATTAAGCGCCTACTTAATTACATTTTTTTTTTTGTGAGCACCCACTCAAAGGAGGCACCGACCCCCTTTGGTTAGAAAGCGCCAACTTTACAAGAGGAAACAACCTCTTCTGAATGCAAGCACAAACCAACTCTTGCCATTGTTCTATTGTTTCATACAATTTTGAAATTGAAAATAGAGGCATATACATTACAAGTAAAATACCAAAATGGTTGGTTGCAGACTCAACGTATGCTCTCTGTCCTTTGTTGTTCCACTGACTCCCTTTGGTCACATGCATATGTTCTTCACTTACTGCTCACAACAATATCTCCTCAACACTCTTCCTCCTCTCGCAAGGACTCTCTACTGCAACACCCTCTGTTTAGCTCACACTGTTCTTTTCACAACAATCACTCTATTTCCTGTTCTTCAGCTCTGCCCTCGTTTTTATTCTCACAACACTTTCCCTGCTCTTGTTGCACAAGCACTCAATATGATCTCAGTGCTTAGACCTCTCTATCTATACACACATTTCTCGCTCCATAGCTCTTCAATGATATACTCAACTCCCTCAATTGCTCAATTGTAAATGATGGTTTTGATTCATAGAAGCACATTGCACAAGGTTGTCTTTGTTGTTTGTACCCTTACTGCCCAAATGTACTTCAACATGGATCATTTGCTGTTGTTGTGTCTTTTGGTTGAATCATGTCACACTATTAAACATAGAGATGGACCTTGGAACTATTCACTATATGAATGCATAAATCTCCATGTTTAGAATTTCATTCTCAGATGACCTACACACTCCTTTGGGAGTTCCATTCTTATTTATTTCTCCACAGAGATTGGTAGTCCTCATGGATGGCTACTCTGATCCTCATTTAACTCTCTTAGACGTGCACATGAAGTAATCGATTTCTTCCATCATTCCCACACATTCATCTCTGTTAAATGTTTTCCTAGTTTCCTTGTTTCAAAGTCTTCTGCACGTCTAGCCGATTTCAACTATCAACTTTGTTGTTCCTGCATTCATTTCTTTAGTTGCTGACTCATACATACATTAAATTTCATTATACTATCTCATTGGAACACAACATATTGTAACTTACACAGGAAGAAAGTTATGAAATTACATTCTTCAATATCCTTGTTGCCCTTGGCCCTTGGCTCCTTTGGCATTTCCTTCCTCATAGGATTGAGACCTGTGATAATTGGCTTAGCACTATATCAAATCCCCTCTATATCATAACATACACAATTGAAATGTTACGATATTGCTTTTCTCCAATGTCTTTAGCTTCCTCTGTTTAGCCCTTGGTCCCCTTAAGTTCCATATGACCATGTGCTTTGGAATATTGGAGCCCCCTTTATCGGAACTTCTTTAACCATCAGTTTCACAAGAGTCACAATATTCTAATCCTCTGATATTATGTCCTCTGACATGCTAACGTCACCAGCCACTTCACTTTCTCGGGCACACTGACATGCCTCCACGTGTCCTACAGGAGGAGAGAGAAAGAGTCTCGATCACCCTTGACATTGCAACAATTCCTTTGTTAATTTGCTCGACATTCCTCAGTGCTTTTAGCACTATCAGCCTTGCTGGATATCATAACTCCTTAAAATACCTCTGTTGAGAAGTCTCAATATTCCATTGTCCCATACCTCTAATATTCCGATGACCTCCAATATCTTGATATCCCAGCGTCCGATATCATCTTCTCCGATGTTCCGATCTCCAAGGTCCTGATATCGGATCCCGATAAGCTCTAACCTTTGATATTTCAATCTTCTTAGGACTCCAAGTCCCTGAGCTTCGGAATACCATATATTTTGATCCACGAGTCCATTTTTATACTTCCACACACTGTTGGAAAGATCTTACAAAGCACTTTTTAATAGAGATGGTTTGATGTAGGCTTTGAACCCATTTTCTATCTTTAAGATGGCTGCAAAATCTCTGCCACTCTTTTCTCCTTGACTCTCTTTCTTGTGCCTTGAATCCTAAACTCCCAACCACCATAGCCATCATTTTATGGCTTCTCCAATAAGTCTGCTACTATGATGATTCTCTACGTTAAGCCAATATCTTCCATGGGATTTAATCTGGACCATCACTGTAGTCATCATTTTATGGATTTTCCAATATTCCTACTATTGTGATGATTCTCTATAGAGTACTGCAACAACCATGGGAGTCCTGATGGGCCACTACTACCATCATTTGCTTTCTATAAGCATCTATGCCAATCTGGTTGACATCAATTCCAATACTAAGCATACGAATTCTAAAACATAGAAAATAAACAATGCGAGAACATAACACATATACACAAAGATTTTCCCCTAGATCCCAAAACCGGGACTACCAGCTTGATTTTTCATTATATTCCTTTCAATATTACAATACATATTTATACATGCCGAAGTATCGAATACCATGAACTGAAAACCAACGCGTCCAAAACCATGGACCGAAAACCATCACATCCAAAACCATGGACCGAAAACTATCACGTCCAAAACCATGTGCGAAAATCATGCACAAAACCATAGGTAGGTCCGCCCAACCTAACATAGGGTCCAAAACCAAATTTTTCCCGGGCACTACCTTGGACCCCATAGAGTGGGGTTACTTGCACCCCTCAAACTCCCTGTGACTCCCCTACGTGGACTAGTCGTGGAAAGAATATAACACAACCCAACATTCTCCCACTTGTTGTTTTATTTCCACAGGGAGCCACAAGAGATCTTAGTCATTTATCCAGCCCTGCAACGCCCATTGTTTCTCTACACCAAGAGAACTTCTCAAACCTCGCAGATTTTGTCAATGCATCTGCAGTATTCTTCAAAGTGTCCACCTTTACCAGCAACACCCTTTTGTCTTCTATCATATCTTTCACAAAGTGATACTAAACGTCAATGTGCTTTGTCTTTGAATGATATGAAAGGTTATTTTCCAAGAAAATTGCACTTTGGCTGTCACAGTCTATCCTTATAGCTCCCTGTACTAACCCCATACTTGAACACAATCTTTGCAACCAAACTGCTTCTTTGCTTGCTGAGTGGCTGCCATGTATTCTACCTCTATAGTTGATAGTGTCACTACATATTGTTTCTTACTCATCCAACTGACTACACCTCCAAATAGGTTAAACACATACCCACTTGTAGATCTTCTCTGATCCAGATCTCCAACCCAGTCTACATCAACAAAGCCACGAATATCCAACACTCTGTCCAATCCTAGTCTTCCTTGG
>APFE030537810.1:34337-48920 GCA_000404065.3 Pinus taeda | reverse complement strand
CGGGCTGCTCCCTGACCAATTCGACCCGACACTCCCATGCAGCTCACCAAGTCACCAGAACAAGGCGGAAAACTTACTCCCGGGCTCTGCATTGGAAATAAATAGCAGTGGCGGGGTTGGATAATTCTACGCCATCGAATTTGTTAATAGAAGTTGCATGCCATCTATTTGACAAATTCCTCTTGGAAAAATTGCTAGAACATCTCAAATTCTTCCCTCTAACCAGTCCAGACGTTTACCCTCTCCATCTCAAAAATTCAATTACATGCGAATATTTTGGGCCCTGGTTTTGTCTAAACAATGACGATTATGGCCTCGTCGGAGAGGAGATCCCGCAAGCAGAAGCCTTTGGTGAGTGAAACCAGTCCCCTGTTGCCCAAGAAGCACTAGGATGGCGAAGATGGTGTGCATGAAGGATTCAATGGTGCCTCCTTCTCTGGCACGGTGTTCAATCTATCCACTATGGTGGTGGGAGCGAAGATAATGGCTCTGCCTGGTACTATGAAGGTCTTGGGATTGATCCTCGACAGTCTCCTCATTATCTTCGTTTGCTTCTTGACGGATGCTTCAATTGATATGCTCTTAAGGTTTAGCAGAGTCGGGGTAGCAGCTTCCAATGGCGGCGTCATGGGAGATGCCTTTGGGAATATTGGGAAGATGTTGAAGATCTATGTGATTATTAACAATTTGGGCATTCTTATGGTTTATATGATAATCATAGGTATTTACCTCCCCTAATTCAAGGAATTATGTTGGTTTTTTTCGATATGACTTCTTTTTGTCAGGATATGGTTAATGCGTCGGCATTTAACATTATCTATAGCCATTATTACCATTTAATTTGAATGTCTTTGGCTAATTAGCAGCTAGTAGGAATCCAGGTATCTATTATGTTAAGGTTGTCTATTGTGCACGTGACCCCAATTGGTATTGCTTGGGCTGGCACACATTCATAAGCAATGGAATGGTATTTGGTTATGTAAAACTTGGTGGGACTTTATTAGCTTCTAGCCTTCACCAGTGTTATATTAGCTGTCTGTTTTCACTGGCCTTGCAAGCCATTGTTGGCCATTTATGTCTGTTCTCATTGGGCAAACTAGATTTTGTGCTCTTGTTTTCATTCAAGTATATTAGAGTTTTTTGGGGAATGTCTGCCAAAATATTCCAATTGGTATCCTAAACTGCATTCTGATACTGGATTTTGTTTATGTGAGAGAATTATGTCATTACAGGGTGCTGGGAAACCTTCATTTATGACTTTAGGAGGCAAAGAGAAATGTATTCTAGTCGAGCTGTTGGGATTTAGGCCTTCCTGTTCATGTTTTGAAGAATCCCATCCCTAAACTGCTTCCTCTCTATGTAAAATTGTTTGGGTTATATTGTGATTCTATGAGATTGATGCTGACATCACAGCCAATGCCCATCCCTAGTGAGTATAGAGGTATTTTTGGGTGGCATGATTGGAGGAACAGTACTGCAGACTCTAATTCTTATGTTTATCACGTATAGGACTAACTGGGACAGAGAGTTATTTACTTGTAATTCCAAATCTACTCTTTACTAGCATTCTTCTCGGGTTTCGTAATTTAGCATATCGTTGGTTCTACCCATAAATTGCAGGCTTCACACGCTGAAGATCGGATTAAACTTTAGGGAGGTTCAGTAGATTCAATCAAAGACAGTTTAAGGAAGGTAGATAAAGCAAACCCTTTATGATTTACTATGTGATATCTTGTATTATACAGAGATGTTTATTGGTTAGAAGATTAATCCTCTCATGTTATATAGAGATGTTTATTCACAAGATTAATCTTGTGGTAGGACAGTGAAAGAGATGACAGAGAGTAGTTATCTTCTGAAGTATGAAATGAGGATTGCTACACTGTTACTCTGAAGTGATGCATGTACTCTAATCCATCCACATCACTAGTTTCGGCAGGTAATAGACATTTTTAAGTGTATTTGAAGAGGACAGTGACTTCATGGTGAATTTGATTATGGTGTCTTCTTCCACAATCAAGAACAAGGAAAGTAATTTTATCAAGCTACATTCAATTGTCTAGACAAATTTTTAATTCCCTCATTCGTTGTTTTCGTGGAATCACCCTGTTCTTTTATTGTAGGCTTTGACTTTTACAAATGTTGATTAATGGTATTCTATTTTCCATAACATCATGTGACTATCAGGTGATGTTGAAAAATATACAATCTTCTGCCACATTCAAGGGCAGGGAGAGTCATTTTGTCAAGCTGCACTGACTTGTCTAAACAATTGTTTAGTTCCCTCATTCATTATCTTCATGGAACCACCATGTTCTTTTATTGCAGACTGACTTTTACAAATGCTGATTAATGGTTTTCTAATGCTGATTAATGGTTTTCTATTTTCCCTAGCATTACGTGACTATCAAGTGATGTTGAAAAATATACAAATAGAAGGAAAACTTCACCATGTTTATGTGAATTTAAAGCACAAGACATATTTAAATGTGAAAATTATTTTTGTTTGTTTGTAGGGTTTAATCTTTATCAGGCTCTAGGTTTAAATTTCTTGGTGAAGGGTTGAGGATTGAAACTCTCCTATGGAACATCTAGACTCGATCAAACATTAGATACTTTTAATGACAACATCACACAATTGAATAGATTATTCTTCCATCCAACATAAAGCTGAACCTGACATGAAACTAGCCCAACCTAAACTCAACCTTCACCTTATAAAAATATAAATAACAAAATTCAGATAGCTAAGAAGAAAAGAACTATAGAGTGTATAAATAAAAAGGTATTAAAACTCTATAAATTCTATTCAAATAGCGTCTACATTCTAACTTCAAATAGCAAAGTAGCATAATTAATCTGTTCACTTACCTTGGTATCGTTTCTTGCCTCTTGGTTGATTCTTCGGCTTTTACATTGTGTGGGGGCACATTCGTTGATGTTGTTCACCACATCTACTCTCCTTCTACTTGACTCGAACCTAAGTCTGATGAAATCTTTCTCTACTGGTGTTTTATCTTCTTGAAACATCTTAGTTATCTTGTTTTTCCCCTAGGGCTTGAATTGTTGGACAGATCTTTTCCAAACGAATCCAATCTCATGTTTCTTCCCAAATTGTTGGACAGATCTTCTCTGGATATAATCAATGTCATGTTTTTTTTTGCTGAATTGTATTCTAATATCGTCTTCGAGCCTTCCAATATCATGTTCTTGATTAATGGAAACATCTTTGGCAAATGATTTCATGGGCTTGCTTTTCATAAATCTCGGAATTTTATCTCTCTAAATCCTGTGAATAGTCATATGCTTGTCTGAAACATTAAGCCATGCATATCTACATATTAACAAATTCAGACTTTCAAACTTTAAAACTGTGGATGGCTAATAAGATCCAGTCTGATCACAATGCTTTGAATCTAATCAGATTTCCCTACAGACAAGCCACCTCTTCAGTCTTGAATGAGTACCGAACATATTTTCTTTAGGCAAATCCGATGTCATGTTTCTTCCTAGATTGCCTTACAGATCTTTTCTAGACAATCCAGTGTCATGTTTCTGCATATTTCTTACCACACACAAGGCACCTCTATATATTTAAATAGATTCAGTGGGTAGTTATAAGTCAAGGAAAAGTGTGTTGAGCTCAGGATAAATAGTATTCAAACTGCCCTATTTTCCTGAGTAAATATGGCCTTAAATCTAGTTTGAATTATGACGGAAGTCAGAGTTCTGTTTATTGGAGGTGAACTTTGCCTGTGGAATTTATTTTTGGAGTTTTGGCTGATTATCTCTTTTCAAATAAGCAACAAAAAAGAGTGGAACTTTTGACTCGTGGAAAAACAAAACTCACCAAAAATGAGGCGATATGAGTGCTGGATATCAAACATGGATCCCAATATAATTTCATTGCATCGACCTGGTTGTTAAGTTACCAATGATGTGATTCTGTACACGTTTCTCGTTTATTGGTAAATAATACATTTCTCCACCAAACTCTTTTTGTTGTCAATGAAACCATGATGTTTCTTGGAGAAATAATCTCTGTTACTTACCTGAGATAAAAATATTTAAACACAGATTTGGCCACTGCAACAAAGTAAGTCATTTTCCCTTAATGTTATTGTATTCTCTAATTATCATTTATTTTTGGTTTAATTTCTTTTCAGGTTGTTGCATTTGTCAACTAGGTTCATTTGTTGAGAGGATTAGAAATACATCATTTTTTTATCAGAGTATTGATTTAGACTTGTTTCTTCATTAAATTTTATTTATTTCTAAGCTAATTGGATCACTCACTAGTTTTTTTTTAAATGAAGTTCAGATTTGCCTCCTTTAGAGTATACCTTCGCACCTAGATTTAGATTGGCACTCTCTCCTCAGTCTCCCTATTTCAACTTTGAATTGATTTGGAACCCTTGTTTCAATAAAAAGACTTCATCGGATCTAATCCATGGATCTTGGCATTCCCACTAAGATTTCACTGAATTTCTTTCAGGTCAATTAGTTTTGTATTAGTTCTATTCGTCTCTTACCTCACAACTTTTTAGCTTTGTTATTCTCTTCCATTACTAGCTTGCTTGAACCCAACATCCACTTTTCCCTACGATTTAGCCTATCACTGGCCACACTACACCTCTATCACTGCTCCTGCAGATCAAGGTCTTATGCTGTTCACGGTATCTAAAAGTACAGGTCATGCAGGAAGTCGGATTGGGTAAATAATGTTGATTCTTTTACAATTATATGCAATTTTCTGTGCTACCTCTTCTTTCTCACTTGTAACTTGAATGTTGGCAGACCTTGTATTCTGTTTCTCTGGGTCTGTATGTGTATGCTTGTTTTTGTGTGCATGTGTGTACTCAATGGCTTGGAGTTTGACTGGTACTTATGCACATTGCATGTCATGTAAGGTATGTATATTTCAAATGGGTCTATCTGTCTGTTGAAGTAGAGACATCAATGACTGGTGAAACTGAGTTGATGTCTCTACTTTAAATGGTTGAAATGAAAATACTTGGCAAAATGGACTAATTACTCTTACTCTGGCCGTCTGTATCAATGCAGCTTTTGCAGGGCTAAAATGTGAAGGAAAGGAGGATGAAGATTGTGAGAAGTTATTGAAGAGCAATGGAATCATCACATGCACTGGGATGCATTTTGGTGCACCTCAAACTTATGTGAGGTTGAGTATTATTGACAGAAACCAGACCTTCAATCTTCTGCTTGATAGGCTCTCAACTATTCATGGATGATTAGTTGAATCGCTCAATCATTGATGCGAGATCAACTATATTCCTTTTCAATGTTTACAACTACAAATACAGTAGTATCTTTAACTAGAAGGCCGAGCGACCATCGCAGGATGATACAAGGCTTTACAAAAGTTTATCCACTCTTCACAATTCTACAAGCAAATTCCCAAATCAGCGTTCTTTTCTCGGTTCTGCTCCAAATAATCTTATATGTATGTGCACCACCTGCTCCTCATAAAAAATCATTCTCAAGATCGCGGAGGACCTTCCTCCTTTTTGTTGAACAAAGAATTAATGTCACTCACTATAGCAATTGAACTTGAAACTACTGCCAGAAAAATCATGAACAATGCAATAAATATGTCCTTCCTGGTTGAGATTCCATGGGTGTCTCTGCAATTAAAAAATAATTGAGGTTATAAGTTACATACAAGCAAGGTGAAAGACGAAACCAGAAATGAAAAACAACTTTTTTTCTACCTGAGAGCAATGGAAGCTGGGAAGATGAACCCAATACAAACTGCTGTTGTGGCCCCTGTGAATTGAAATGCATCCCAGATACTTGGTATGAATGATGCCCCAAGGAAAATGATTCCAATTAACCCAGCAGTGATCAAAATGAACTTCTTATTATCCAAAACAAGATGCTTTTTCGGTAGCAAGACAAGCCCATCAAGATTAAGTCTCAGGGCAAAAAAAATGAGAGAACAGACCAGCATCAGATGTACAACATAGGTCACACGAAGAATGTCATTCAGCACAACACTGTAGGGAACTCCCAAGTTGGTGCCAAAATTGGCCAGGACATCATCCATGGTCTGGTCTCCAAATAGAAGAAAGCCAAAAAAGCTTGTACTTATGTATACAATTGAGCACAATGCCAATGATGTGCGAACAATGGGCTGCATTTCTGAAGGGTCCTCAAGTTAATTGCATATGGAATGAAGTGCATGGCGCAAAGACATCACAATTCATTATAACATAATTTTAAATGCAAGTTCAACTAATGAACTCTAAGATACTACACTGCAGGACCAGAGATGGAGGAAAATAATCCATACCATTGTAATGACAGATGTAAGCAGTCACAATAACTGGTACCACAATGAAAAGCTTCAAGAACGAAGTAAAATCCACAATATCTGGTAACAGTCTTGGTGCTTTGACGGTGCCACTGAACAACTTTACAATCGCAATACCAGCCGTAATCACAACAAATACAACAGCAAGTGCAACTGGTAATGCAGAAGTGAATTTCAAAGAATTTCCAAATTCATGGAAATGAACACATCAATATAGGCATCAAGATTTGAACATCACAAGTCCTAAGGAATAACCCATGATCCACATCCTTGAATGTATATGCCATATGCCATTTCTAACAGGGCAACATGAAAAGCCAGACAAATCGTTAAGCAGATGCCATCAGTATGTGACATTCCCAAGATATGTTGAATCCCCTCATATAATTACAACAGTTTCTAGACATTTAAATCCCTGAAAAGGCCCAAATGAAATATGATATATCTGAAAATCAGTGCTAAAAAATGCTTATCTGGATGAGCAAAGCAGACTTACCCACTCTCTTGAAAGACGCCAACGGAGCTAAAATAAGGACTATGGTGAGAACTAGGATCGGAACACGTCCATTCCACCAATGAAATCCAAACCATTCTTCAAGTATACCGGCATGATGCACGCCATTTGATGATGTTCCAGATAGCACATCGCCTGCCCAAATCAAGAAATCACCTCCATCAGACATAGAGATTTCTAATTCAAAGCCATATATAAGATAGGAATCATGCCCAAAGTAATATAAAAGTGGCACCAGATAATTTACCATTCAAACAAAAATGAAAGGAATCTAAGAAAAAAGAGACACTAATAAAGCATGTCAAGTCATGTATGCTTCATAGAACACGTCAACTTTGTTAAACAGAAACAAGTTTGTTAGTGTTTCAGCTTGCTAAACTGCTCACAATGCAAAAATTGGGTTCAAGTTTCAATTCAAGCAGTACTTTAAAAATACTCTAGTTATAACATACATGCTTAAATATTCCCACACGATATACTATTTATCCTTGGATATTACCCTCAAAACTAAACTGGGCTAATTCATCCTGCGACCTAAAATGCACTTATCTTGATTCCTTTCTAACAGAAGCTGTAAAAAAATATCAATGGACTGCTTCTGAATTACTTTTCAATTCATCTTATCTTGATTCCTTTCTAACAGAAGCCTGTAAAAAAATATCAATGGACTGCTTCTGAATTACTTTTCAATTCATCTTATCTTGATTCCTTTCTAACAGAAGCCTGTAAAAAAAATATCAATGGACTGCTTCTAAATCAATGATTGCAAATAGTTAAACTCTTCACAAGGTACGAGGGTCTCCCTGGATCTCCAACATATTAAACACGATGCAATTATGATCTAAAGTCAGATGAACAGAAACACTCAAGTTCAAACACTGGATTCAGTGATTAAAAGCGGAGGACTATCACAATATTTACCAAGATTCAACTTGGGAAATATCACTGAATAAAGGCAGTGATAAACTGGTAATTCACCTTATGTTGCATCCCTTTTCATAATCTTCCAACAAATTGGTCTCCTCAAACAGAAAATACTGATTATGATTGGTTGCTCTAACAACAAAGGGAGTGAGATTTTTTCAAAAGCCATCAGAAGCAGGAAACAAATAACAGAGGAGAAATAAATAATTGCTGTGCTACCTCTTCTTTCTCACTTGTAACTTGAATGTTGGCAGACCTTGTACTCTGTTTCTCTGGGTCTGTATGTGTATGCTTGTTTTTGTGTGCATGTGTGTACTCAATGGCTTGGAGTTTGACTGGTACTTATGCATGTCATGTAAGATATGTATATTTCAAATGGGTCTATCTGTCTGTTGAAGTAGAGACATCAATGAATGGTGGAACTGAGTTTATGTCTCTACTTTAAATGGTTGAAATGAAAATACTTGGCAAAATGTTCTAATTACTCTTACTCTGGCCGTCTGTATCAATGCAGCTTTTGCAGGGCTAAAATGTGAAGGAAAGGAGGATGAAGATTGTGAGAAGTTATTGAAGAGCAATGGAATCATCACATGCAGTGGGATGCATTGTGGTGCACCTCAAACTTATGTGAGGTTGAGTATTATTGACAGAAACCAGACCTTCAATCTTCTACTTGATAGGCTCTCAACTATTCATGGATGATTAGTTGAATCGCTCAATCATTGATGCGAGATCAACTATATTCCTTTTCAATGTTTACAACTACAAATACAGTAGTATCTTTAACGAGAAGGCTGAGCGACCATGGCAGGACGATACAAGGCTTTACAAAAATTTATCCACTCTTCACAATTCTACAAGCAAATTCCCAAATCAGCGTTCTTTTCTCGGTTCTGTTCCAAATAATCTTTATATGTATGTGCACCACCTGCTCCTCATAAAAAATCATTCTCAAGATCGTGGAGGGCCTTCCTCCATTTTGTTACAAAGTTCACTCACTATAGCAATTGAACTTGAAACTACGGCCAGAAAAATCATGAACAATGCAATAAATATGTCCTCCCTGGTTGAGATTCCATGGGTGTCTTTGCAATTAAAAAATAATTGAGGTTAGAAGTTACATACAAGCAAGGTGAAAGACGAAACCAGAAATGAAAAACAACTTTCTTTCTACCTGAGAGCAATGGAAGCTGGGAAGATGAACCCAATACAAACTGCTGCTGTGGCCCCTGTGAATTGAAATGCATCCCAGATACTTGGTATGAATGATGCCCCAAGGAAAACGATTCCAATTAACTCTTCCTGTTTGCTAAAATTTAAAAAATGTGCAGTGTTTATAATATGTCTGGTCTTTTTCTGCATCTTGGATATCACTGCAGAAGCTCTTACATGGTTTGTTTGTGTTTGTGTGATCAGATTTAAATAAAAAACATGATTAACCAACTGTTCTGGATAGACATATTTATAATGGCTTGAAAACGAATTACTTGTTTTGCAGCGCTTTCCCTTCTCTTAAAAAATCTTCTTCAATGATAATGATAAGTTTACTTGGACAATGTTCAATTATCTGAATAAAATTCCTTTTTGAATGACAGATAAGTTACTTTGACTATGTGGATTTTGGTCCTTTTGGTCCCATCAAATCATGAAGTTTGAAGTGATTTGGAGTTTGAAGTTTGTTCTTATGTTTATGGATCTTTTCTGAACGATCATCAACTTTACAACATCGGATCAGTAAATTTTGCCCAATTCAGATTCTAGAGCATGAATAACTGGGCTTGAGAGGCAAACACACCTCTCAGCTCACCAAATTTAGCTGAAACGATATTGCCAGTCTGTTATTACTGTATCACACGTGGGCTATATAATTATGCCTGTATGGTCGATCTTCTTGTTCGTGTAGGGCAACTGGATGATGCACATGCCGTTATTAAAAAGATTCCCTTCAAAATTGATTTTGGGGTGTGGGGAGCCTTGCTCAGTGCCAGGGTTCAGAGATGGTAGCAGGGAGGATTGTTCAGTAAAATTTATATATTCCATCACCAGAATATGGCTGAGCTTAAATGGTGGGGTGTGGGATGCCTTGCTCAGTGCCTGCAGGATTCAGAGATGGTCGCAGGGAGGATTGTACAGTAAAAGTTATATGTTCCATCACCAGAATATGGCTGAGCTTAAATGGTGCAATTTGTAAATGAAAAGAATTAAAGAGGTAGTAGCAGCTACATGAGTTGTAAAGCAATTTTATCAAAGACTATGGTCCAATACACTGTGAACAATGATCAGGTGTAGCATTTTGGAGTCACTCCAAAATAAGGCAAATCGTCATAATTCTAATAAATGTTAATATTATTAGATGTTTTAGTAAAGTCTCAATGATGTGTAATTCAATCAAACATAACACAGTATTAGAACTGCCTTTATTCCTAAAATAACCTACAATCTACATTTCATGAAAACTTCCCTTGCCTCATTATTCAAAGCTAAGCTAGAAAACCCAATTCCACATACAGAGTTGAGAAAGAAAAATAACCTAATCATGCATCAATCTCATCTCATCTCCATACAAGCTTTTCAAGGAAGTAGAAGTACAATGTCTAAATTCACCTCTTAATTTGGTGTCATAAGTTAACCCTCATCGGCTATTATATTAAACTTGTCAATTACATATCTTTCGTACTCTCTTGGTGTCATAAGTTAACCCTCATCGACTATTATATTAAACTTGTCAATTACATATCTTTCGTACTCTTACATGATGTGGCCTCGACAAATTCAAGCTTCAAGCTTCCTGCAAATCTTTTCTCCGCATTGTAAATCCATTTTGATAATTCTCTGGATCCCATATACCATAATGAACTAGTCCCCTGTTCCACTTTTCCATTTGTGACTTGTAAGACATTCAAAATAATCTTTTATCCTACTATTAAAAGGTCTCTTGCTAAAGTTCAAAATTAGATGAGGGCTGAAGGTTGGAAAATCATGGGGTGATAAGAAATTTAATATTCTAAGAAGAGGAGGTAGTAGTAGATTCTAAATAAATTAGCAATGCAACAACATAAATGTTTGCAACAAATTTAGAGAGATTCACTTTCTTGAATAATACACACACTACATGAATAATGGATTTCTGCAGTTTATGCTTTACGGCATTACCTTTACAACATCTGGCGCAAATGCTAGTTAAATTCCATTTAATATCACATAAAACTCCTATAACAACAATAAAATCTAATGAAACCAAAATGAACAATGATCACGAAATAATCAAATTCACTTTCATTAATTGATTAATTATGATAATTCATGATAGGGGTAAAACATGATAATTGAAATTATGACCATTGCAATACTCGAGCTGGTATTCGGAATTGTTCCACCACAGTATGCAGGATACCGACCAAGAAGATATGTCCCAATTTCTCATTTCACCCAAACAAGAAAATAGGTCCCAATTTCTCATTTCACCCAAACAAGAGCTTGCACAGCACTATATATCCATCTCCCAAAAACATTTATACCCCCAACAAAACACCTGCTGCTCCGCTCCCTCATATAATGCATACTATTTCCAAAACTACCACTCCACAAACAAGAAGACTTTCTCCGATAGGTACTCTGTTTAGCGAATATAAACTCAAATCGAAGCAATCCATGCCCAAAGCAATACCAATAGCTGGTGTTATCACAGTAACTCTAGGTTTAGAGAGTGCCATGGAAGGTGTATGATACCATTTGTTAGTGCCTCCTTCCAATGCAACCAGCACTGCCCAACTAACAGAGCAAATCAGGTTGACACAACCCACCATGAATATCGAGGTTCTGAGGCTTAGAAGATCACCTCTGAATGACAACAGTGAGCCAAAGTCGGGGCTAGTGGCATTAGATCTCACCTCAACCACACTTATAAACACATGGGCAGCAAACCTGCTTGCTCTGTTCTTGTCCACAATGGAGTCTCTGACTACACTTGCAGCCACTAAAGCGTTAGAGAAGCCATCCACTTTGAAGCGCTAGAAAAGCCATCCACTCTCAACCGAAAAATAAAATGAAGCGCTAAACAGGTTGGGGAAGGCAATTCCACCTGAGGATTACTCTCTCTCGAGCTCTTATTGTGGAAGTGATCATTCTCCACATGCAACAGGCCCTGCTTGGAAACATAGCAGCCATGTTTCAGGCAACGGCGACATGGGAGTAGGCAGAGGGAACTTGCCGATACATGTGATTCCTAAATCAGGAAAACTGACCAAAACAGTCACCGTTCCACTTATGTGGAGCTGTCCAGTTAGCCATGATCCCCACCAGAAAATTAATTTGAGGATCATCATGTATAGCCTTCCCTGCCCATCCTTGAGGACAGCCATTTCACAAACTAGTTTCTCAAACCCTATAAACAGAGACTCCCAGTACTCTTGCTCTCCCAATCTTAATATATAATTATATAACAACCTAAAAGGAACAGGAATGAAATTTTTTGTACAAAGAAAGCTTGGAGAATGGGAATATATCCATCTTACACCACTGGCTCTTATAAAGAAACTGGAAGATATAAATCTCTCTTTATATATATGTTTTTAGGACCACCTGCGGGAGCCTTGATCTCCTGTGAATTAAAAATCAATTCAAACAATATATATAGATGTACCCTTCATGAGGAATCCCAAGAGGATAATACAGTGAGAATAATTATTTTGGTGGTACCTCTTCCAAACCTACAGCTGCCAAGCGTCTAATTAGGCAAACAGAATCAACTAACTCCGTTTTCATGTTAGTTTCAGGCTTATTCTACATTGATTAACACTCTTTCCTTTTACTTTATTCCACAATAAAGATATTCAAACCTACTTTTTCTTTTTACTTTTATTCTTAACTAATTAGGATTATCTTCGAAAACCACAGCTTGCGCGATATATTTGATTTTATTTTTGTGCATTCATGAAAAGGGACGATAGCTTTTTTTATTTTCTTCCATTCTTTCTTAAAAGCATCAACAAAACAAATAAATTTCAAAGATACTCCAATCTACTTTTTCTTTTTATTAAATTTCAAAGATATTCCAATCTACTATTTCTTTTTACTTTTATTCTTAATTAAGCTCAAAGATTAGGATTATTTGATTTTATTTTGTGTGCATTCACGTAAAGGACGAGGGAATGGGAATTTTTTTTTAGGTTCTATTTTTTTTAAAAGCTTCAACCATACAAATAAATTTCAAAGATATTGAAATGTTTGATTTCATTGGCCATAGAATTTTACATTGCGCAGCAATATAATACCAATAATTATTTGCATGCTCATTTTTATGAGTAGAAAAAGAGTGTTAAGATAATAATGTAGAATATGATAAATTTTACTGTTAAAATGTGCTTTTCATTTAAAACATAGAAAGTAGATAATAAGATATTTTAGTTAGGTTTATGGATGTGTTTTGGATTAGAATTTTCAATAAGTTCCATATTAAAATGTTTTAAAATATTTTTATTACTATATAAAAATTAGAAATTTATATTGATGTGTAATGCAAATATGTTTTTTTGTCTTTTAATTTAAATTGATTAATTAAAAATATGTTATATAAACAAATGTTATATGGAGTTATAGTTTTTTTTGGATAGATAGTATTGATAAGCCATAAAATCATAATGAGTTATATTTACTGATTAAAAATCTCCAAAGTAAAGTGGAGATAAATCTCCATGGTTAATAATCTTGTTCCATATTTTTAACATATATCATTTTTTTAATAATTAACGATAATAATAATAATTGTAGGACAAGCCCTCTCCAACCCACTATGGTAGAGATATGTAACATAATGTCATGTAAACACTTAAAATTAAAAAAAATCATTAATTTTTCTTGGCTAGTTAAGGTAAATTTTACTTGCTCAAGTTACTAGTGGTTTTTGAGCTCCAAGTTTATGAGAACCCTAGTTAAAGAGGGAAATTAAACCAGCTACTCTGGATCTACTATGTGTTGAGGGAGATCAAATCTCTTGAATTTTTTTTTTTTTTTTAATGAAAATAGAGTTGGTCCCTCTCTTGGTACATCTTAGAGTTAAAATAGATCTAGGTTGGTTTTAAATAATTAATGGTAATAACTGTAAGGAGAGACTCTCCAACCCAATATAGTAAATATGTAATGTAATATTCCAGCCATAGACTTCCTAAGCTAGCTTTAAATTCCATCGAAAACCACCTAAGGCTCAAACGAGGTTGGTATAAAGACACCAGGGCCTAGTTAAACCATTGGGAAATGAGAATGTTGTATTGCAAAACATTAATAACATAAAAAATATTGTTACTTCTAAGTTCAAAGAAAAAATGTGGCATGAGAAAGATTTAGAAGCTAAAGAAAATTAAGATATTATAAGGAGGTCATCAACCCCACCTTAGAAGATCAAAAGTATCTCTCTTATCTAGTTAAAAAAGAATTAATATAGCCAATATTAGAACGAACTCTCATGAGCTTCATAGTGAAACAGGTAGTTGGGCAGTTCCTAAAACACCATGGATGGAAAGGTTCTGCCATCTCTGTAAGAATAAGATCTAGGATGAAAATCACTTCCTCTTAGACTGCCATGCCTACAACCACATTAGATCTCAATTTCAAAATCTTTGTTGCAATACTGACCTTCCTAACCACAACCACATTAGATCTCAATTTCAAAATCTTTGTTGCAATACTGACCTTCCTAACCACAACCACATTAGATCTCAATTTCAAAATCTTTGTTGCAATACTGACCTTCCTAACCACAACCACATTAGATCTCAATTTCAAAATCTTTGTTGCAATACTGACCTTCCTAACC
>APFE030537810.1:0-34317 GCA_000404065.3 Pinus taeda | reverse complement strand
CCAAAGTTTGGTCTCAGTGGACGTTAACCATCATCATCATCATCATCATTGTAATGTAATGTAATATTCTTTAAACTAGATCAAAATAAAATAATTAATAATTATATCAAAATAAACTAAAATTAAATTAAATTAATTAAATAAAATAATTAATAATTATAGTTATCAGTCAAAATCATAAAACATTTTGATGGATAAAATATAAAAAATAAAATAAAAAATTAGTAATTATAATTATAATTAATAATTAAACGAGCCTAGTTACATTTTAACTTCGGATCTCTTTTCACTTTAAAGAGGTGTGTATCTCAAAAGACTTGATCCCACTAGTAACTCATGGTATTGGCCCATGATCTTGGTCCATGATGCCCACAAAATCTCCATGGTAAAGTATAGACGAATCTACATGCTTCATAATTCCATATTAATAATAATAATAATAATAATAATATTAAATAAATTTGACACCATGCTACAGGGTATCCCCACAGTCAAAGAAGCTTCAGCGTACAAACAAATCCTAAATGACTTTGCCTTGGCTACAGGTATGGAAGTTAATCTCTCTAGATCAATTTTTTTTTCTTAAATACTAACATTGCAATTCAAAGGAATATCTCCAGAATTATGGGCTTTCAAAGGGATCCTCCCTTCAAAGTATTTGGGAATTCCCCTTACAACTAGACCATTGCACAAAAGTACTTGGGAACCAGTGCTCAACAAGATGCAAGACAGTCAAAAAATGGACTTTTAGATCATTGAACCTAGCTGGTAGGTTGATTCTGACAAAGGCAGCTCTGCAATCTATCCCTGTTTTCTTTTTATCAGTCCTTCCAACTCCCAAAGGGGTCTTACAACAATTCAGGAATATCCAGAGAGACTTCCTTTGGGGCAAGGAGGAAACAAGGAAGAAATGGGCCCTTGTTTCTTGGGAGAAAATCTGTAAACACAAAAGTCACGGAGGTCTAGGCTTAGATGATCAGGAGATTCTGAGTAACATTTTAGGAGCCAAGCTCTGGTGGAGATGGGTTAAAGAACCAGAGGCTCAATGGGCTAAAACCTGGAAAGAAAAATATGCAAGCTCCTAGCAAACAAGTGATCTTATAAGAATGTCTGGAAACATAAAAGGCTCTTACATTTGGAATAAAGCTTGGGAAAACAGAAGCCTAGTACAAAACAATAGTTTATAGGAAATCAAAGCAAGAGATCTAGCTCTGTTTTGGGAAGATAAATGGCAACAAGAACCAATGCTGATAAGAGAGGACTTTATGAGCCTCAAGCAAGAAACAGATTCCCAAGGATTAATAAAAGTTAAAGATTTCTGGAATCTTCCTCATGACTCCGAAAAGTGGAGAAACTTGAGAAAAATAGATTGTAGAGAGGACAGCCCCATAAAAATAAAAACAGAGGAATACATGAGCATGTTAAAACAAAGGAAGATCTTGGTAACAGATGGGCGGGATCAGTTAAGATGGGGCCTCAATAAAGAAGGTACCTTTAATATTAAGGAAGCTAAAAGAACTACCTTGAACCTAGATCCCAGTGTTTTGGCAAAATCTTGGCTACAACTTTGGAGCCACCAAGGGTGGATGAAAATCAAGTTTTTCATGTGGTTAGTTTATCACAAGAAAATATTAACTTGGGACAATATTCAGAAGAGGGGGGTTATTGGGCCCTCTAGATGTCAGTTATGTGAAAATCAAGAGGAGACAATGGAGCATATTCTCAACAGCTGCACCTACACCACCTAGCTATGGGATTCTTTTGATACCATTTTTCAACAGACAGACAAAGATAAGGGTAGTATCATTAATACCCTGAACAAGTGGAGGAAAAACTTTTCGGAGTATGAGATCCTTAATTTGGCTTGGACCTTTACGCCAAGCTTTATTATCTGGAATGTTTGGAAAGAAAGGAATAAACGAATTTTCAAGAAAGAAAAAACTACTCCTCTTCGCCTAATGGATCTGATCTCGAAACAGATTAAGGAGACAGTTTCCACCACTGTGTGCATTTATCCCAAGAATCCTCACACAGAGATTGAATTGAGAACTCTCAGGTATCTGGGAATGCAAGAGATCATTCACCATGGACTTAGCAGAAAGGAAAGAGATTTGGAAACGGAAAAGGAGTTCTGGCATCCTCCACCGAAAGGTTATCTTAAATGCAATATTGATGGTGCTTCAAAAAGCAATCCTGGAACAGTAGGTTATGGAGGGGTGTTAAGAGATGAAGAAGGAAACATAATCTCTACATTCCACTGCCATTTAGGCATAGCCACCAACAATATGGCTGAATTAATGGCATTGGAACAATGTCTAGAGCTTCTTAAACTAAATCACAGCTCAAATGTTATTATCGAAGCAGATTCAGAGATCTCTATAAATGCGGTTAAGAGAATCAGTTGTGGAATAATGCCAGAAAGGGTCTCAAAGCACTGGAGACTATATAAGTGTACCAAAGAATTGAAAAACATCTCCTGAGTCTTCGAACTATTAGCTTCAATCATGTTCGACAAAAAGCCAATAAACTAGCGGATTTGCTGGCCAACCAAGGAGTGATTAATTCAAAATGCAGGATTGAGATGAGGTGGTAGGAGACGCCTCAGAGCAGATTAAAAGCTCTTTGCAATGAACAAGCGGCAGAGGATAGAGAAATTTTTAGACATTGGGCTAGAGGGAAAGGCACGGAATGAAGCTTTATAAGCAAGTTCAAACTCAGTACTTCAGTTGGCACCTTGAAGAAGGGAAAACTCAGAGCGGTTACATTAGCCTTCGGTGTAGGTTAACCAGTCTCCTTTTTCCTTCGAATTGCAAAACAGGGTCTAATTTACAGTCAGCGGTTGTATCCAAAGCGAATTTTGAAGCCAGCTTTCACAGGAAGAACGTCTGGATCTTTCCAGCGAGGGAAATTCTCCGACAATCCTCTTACGGAATGGAAAACCAGACTTTAAGCGGTTTCCAGGCGATTGCTTGGCTTTTGAATGGTAAGTGGTATGGGATTTTTGAGAGCGATTCCACTAGGCTCTCAACACGTGGCAAGGGTGGGGTAAGAAATACCACCCTCCATCGCGCCTTAAGGCTCGAGCATCTTGGCTATGCAATTTTTCTCCGAGCCGTTCTTTTTTGTAAAGGGATCTGATGGTTAGATTTAGCCGTGCAATTTTGTGGGGCCACTAGTACTATCAAGCTATGCGAGATGGTGATGGAAGGGTTAGTAGAGTTTAACTTAGCGTTAAAAAATCATAATGGTTAACCGAGGGTACTATTTGAGAGGTTAGCTTGTCCTTTAGTAGTATGGAGGGTCATTTCTATGGCAGAATGCCATTGACTTTTCCGGAGTCCATGATAAAGTCAAGTTTTTTTTGTATATATTGTAACATTACTTTTGGTTCATTGGAATAGAAGGATCGTCTCTTGCTTCAGCAAAAAAAAAAATATTAAATAAATTTATAGTGCCAAGAGCCACTTACCCAGTTTAGAAGATATTTGTAATATCCTGTTATTTAAACATTTTGACTCAATGAAATTACACAAAAAAATAAAAATAAAAATAAAATAATTAATAACTATAATTATTAAAATAAAATTTACCAATAATTTTCCAATGGTATTTTTATATAATATAACTAATTAAAGGCATGAAGAATATATATATATATATGGAGTGCGCAAGTTTTGCATTAAAAAATAGGTTTGTCTCAACGCTTTGATTTGTAGTTAAGATGGATCTAGATTGGTAATTAGTGTGCCAAGAGGTACTCTAGAACCAAGTATGACAATGAATGTAATATTAACTTATTTAAAATAAAATTCAAATTTAAATTTAAAAAATTTATTTAAGATTGATATGTGTTGGGCAGTGGATCACCCCATAACAAGTCTTTGGGGCTTAAAGCCCGAGTTTGGTCGATGTAATGTAAAGACCCCGCAAAATGCGGGCGAGGAGCGCGAGAGTCTAGGGTTGTACGCCCTAAAATATTGTAATTTAATATAGAGTGTGTCGGCCTACCCATGGCCTGTGGACCATGGGAATGTATAAATAGAGCGAGGCTCTAAGTGTAGAAGTCAGTAGTGTTTAGTCTTGATCTCAAGTGATATGGGTTTTTGAATGCAATATTTTCTTTGAGTCTGTAAGTCCGAGTCTTCGGTTGTAGGAGTAGGAAGAGGCTCTGCAGCTGGGTGCGCAGAGGCCTTGTAGAGTCTATAGTTGTGTGCGCGGACCCCTGTAGCTAAGTGCGCATGGCGGAGTTGGGATTGTAACAGAATAAAAGTTTAATAAAAGCCAAGTTGATCTTAAAATATTATGTAACTATTCATAGATATGTATGTTTATGCTCCTGTTATATGTTTATGCATCTCCTTATAGTTTATGATTGTGCGCACTTGTTATGAATGTTGAATGATTGATAAGAATATTGGGCCCACAAAATTAAGTTAAGATCTATAATAATAACGCATAAGGTTAAAGGATCTAGATCGCGCCTCTTTGCGCTCTTTACAGAGCTACGCAAAGGTCAAACAGTTGCGCAGAGCAGTGCGAGTGCACAGGATCGGTTCGCGAACTTCCCAGACTTCATCAAGACATCCCTAGGGTGCGGAAACCTGGTTCTAGCACCCTCCCATACTACCTCAGGTGAGACCTCAATCCGCGCACCGCAGACTGTTGCCGAAAGGGCCAGTAGTTTCAGGATTTGTTCGGCTAAAACACTTCTGAACCTGGGTCAAGCCCCAACAAGCCAACAAATGGTTTCGTTGTTGGGACCAGGATCTACCTAAGGGATGTCTAATGTCGAAACACTGGAACCATACGAAGAAGAAAATTGAAGATTAGGTGGATCAGAAGCTTCACGAGTTCATGAAACAGGAAAACAGAACTCTGTAGATATCCGAGAAGAGGTGGTTGGATCGCTATGTATATACAGAAATCCACGAGATCTTCTTCACGTCCTTCTCTTCAGAGCTATATGATTGGATCACGAGGTTAGCCAACAACCAGGGAAGGTATAAGCTCGATCAACTGATAATGTGGACTCCAGAGTTAGTGCACAGGCTAGAGGCATCAGAAGATAAGGTTGCGCGGCCCGTGGACCATTAGATCAATCGGATAATAGGAGGATTTATCACTGAGTTCGCGATAGATACAACCGTAAGAAGAAAGATGTTTTCTCAAGGGACCACGAGGTAAGTACATCAAATCTTTGAATACCTGGATTAAGATGTTGTATGTGAAAAACGGGTGATGCGAACACATTAATGTTTGGGACGATGCAGAGCAGAAATGTCTACAGAGGTAACGGGGAATTAGGAAACAGTCCCTTAATTTCACCTTTGCGAGAGAGCGAGGAAGAGATCACTCGATTCTCTGCGAGGAATGCGGTCAATTTGATAAGGCAACACATTCTATAGTTACCATCTCCATTTACGCCACCACTCGCTTCACCTCCTTCACCTCCATCTTTGCCCACGCCACCTCCACCAAACCAACAGTTCAGTATGGTGAGTGCGATTAAGCTACCCGTATTCAAAGGAGTAGGAAATGAGGACCCGGATCAATTCTGGTTCGTGGTAAGAGCAGTGTGGGAATCACAAGGGGTTACAGATGATAACATTAAGAAGGCTACATTGGTAAGTGCACTACAGGATCGCGCGTTGACGTGGTATATCAAGCACTCAAATGATCACCCGAATGCAGGAATAACAGAGATCCAAAATGCGCTGAACAGAGAATTTAGCTGGTTGAAATCAGAGACGCACTCAATCATCGGATTTAAGGAGATCGTGATGCTTCCAGGTGAGACCCCATGGGATCTAGATCAGCGGCTGAAGAGTACGATCAGCGAGGCTAATATGATGCTAATGGATGCGCAACACCGCGCGTGGTTTATGGCGTCTTTAAC
Organism: Pinus taeda; assembly: GCA_000404065.3. Taxonomy (NCBI): domain Eukaryota; kingdom Viridiplantae; phylum Streptophyta; class Pinopsida; order Pinales; family Pinaceae; genus Pinus; species Pinus taeda. The sequence goes on along the minus strand of APFE030537810.1, from coordinate 28,421 downwards.
ACCCCACCTGAGGGCGACACTGTCATAGCAGAAGCTTTCAATCCATGCCGAAGCATTGGAAATGGCAATGAGTTTGCATGAAACACCGATACAGGATCCAGGGCTAGGAGTTCAATAGATTCACACGTAGCTACAAAATCTTTGCTTGCAAATGCAAAGCTTGAAGCAGGATAGGGCACCATGGCCGAAGGCACATGAGGAAGTGGTGTATAAAATGCAAAGGAGATGGTCACGATAAGGATCATTGTCCGGTATTCGCGAACTACTGGGTAGGAGGGGGCCCAATGCCATTGAGACCGAAGGAAAAAGCAGGGCCGAGTGCGACACCCCCGCTATGGTGCACGATCTGTCAGATAAGAGGAAAGCACACGATAGACAACTGTCATCGGTTGCAGAAGTATACACAGACTCCGTAGCAACTATTTTGTAATTTCTGTAGATCAGTGGGTCACGATGAGTGTACTTGTCGAGGCTATGAGTTAATGATGGATCGGATCCCAGCCTATCGAATGCAGACATAAATGTGAGCCCTCGACCCAGTAGCGGGAATGGGGCACTGGATTGCAAGGGCAAGGTCGAGGACGAGGAGGAATGGGGCCAGGAAGGGGCCGAGGACAGTTAATCTGCTACAATTGCGGAGGATCGGGGCACTACGCTCGTGATTGTACCAACCTAACGAGACTATCTTGTTCGTATTGTTCTCAGTTTTATCACGAAGCAGTAGATTGTCCTATGTTGATTGCGCAAATGCGCGAGAAAGGGGTAATTCAGCCTACTCCAACGTATAATATTCAAATGATGAGGTCTGAACCGTGCGAAGAAGGCCCAAATGTGAATATGGTGCTCAAAAGTGGTGCGACCACAAGGGAAGATAAGGTGAAGAGCCCAAGGAAGATACATGGGTTCGCAAGGCTCCTACAAAGGAACTTGAGTTTGACTTGGAACGTGCAAAGGAGACATTTATGGAAGCTAAGAAGAGCTTCCCGGAGGCCTCTACTTCAGGTAGTAAGGATCAACCAGAGACAGGGATGGATCCTTCTATGCTTACTACCTTTTTAGAGACATGCATAAAGCTGTTGCGTGATAATAGGCAGTGAAAGGACTATAGGAATTGATAACCAGGTGCGCAGGGTCAGGGGAACCACGTGTAGTCTGGAAATTGGGAAAGCATGCATTGCACACCGGGAGGGAAATGAGATTGATCACGCAGATTGGTGAATATGAAATGGATCAGGGAATTCTAGACCTGGGATCTAACACGAATGTGTTACCAAAACAGACATGGGAACGTATGGGCAAGCCCGCATTACAGTAGTCCCCTATTCAATTATGAATGGCGAACCAACAGAAGATTTTTCCCATGAGGAGGTTGCAGGGGGTAACCGTTGACATCAAAGGCGCGAGCACACAGGGAGACTTTGAAGTAATAGAGATTGTTGATGATAGCAATCCTTATCCTGCGTTGCTAGGAATAGACTAGGCCACTGATATGAATGGAGTAATCAATCTAAAGAAGCGGAAGATGATATTCGAGAAAAATTCCCTACGTGTAGTAGTTCTGCTAGACCAAGCCGAAGGAGCGCGCTACACTGAACCCGTGCACAACGATGGGAGTGATGATGAGTTGGACTGTATCTACAAGATAACTGCGCGAGATCAGGATTGGGTGAATTTGACTGCATATGGAAGGATCTCGTGGGAGCGCATAGGTTCCTACACCTCGAATTCAGACGAAGAAGACGAATGTTGGCACAATCAGTTGAACAAAGTGACAACGCTGAACTGCAACATGATGACTAGATCACTGCGTTGCATAACAGCCCAGGCCCGAGATCTACTGACATATGATGGATTGACAGCAGTGGATGAATTCTTGAGTAAGTTTGAAAGCACAATATCGGAGCAACTACTGTTCGATGCATTGAAGTGGGTGCTACGTGCGACACCTGTGCGCTGGTGGGGGACCCATCAAGGAAATTTTGAGAACTGGTGCAGTGGCAAGAGGATGACGTGGCTACGATTTGGGAAACCAGAAATATGGCTGGCAAATAAATACGATGGGTGCGATGACCCGCGCATGCACCTTGCAAAATGGACCAAGGCCTATGGAGAAGAGCCTTAGCCTAAATGGGTACACTTATTCTATCATACCCGAGATGTCATACCCATGAATTGGTATACTAAGACAAAACTCCAACACAGTACGGGCGAATGGGATGTTTTGCGCGAGGGATTTTTGTTAACATTCACATATGAAGACCAATGGTCGGATACTGTTGACGACACATTGCAAGCCGTGAAAATCACCATCTTCAAAATACCACAGGAACCACGGGAAGAAGTTCAACCAGCATGGGCAAACCAATTAAGCCATGCCCTAGAATGTTACAACGTACAAGTAGAGGAGGATGATGACAACCCCAGAAACATTAATATTCCAGAAACTGAAGGGAATCGCGAAGTTTGAGGACCAACAATTGAGGACCCTGACATCACTACGCCATTAAAAACAAAGCAGGTAAACATAGGTACAGTCGTAGAGCCGAAGTATGCAACACTTGGGGACTATTGGGACGATGCTATGGTAGATAAGGTTGCTGAGCTACTCCATGAATATCAAGATTTGTTCCCGACCAAAATCACGGACTTAAAGGGGATCATTGGCGAATTAGGGATGATGAAGATCATTCTGAAACTAGATGCGAAGCCAGTTAGACAGTGACCTTACCATTTGAATCCGAAGTATAAAGAAAAGGTCCACGAAGAATTAGACAAAATGCTTGCAGCCAGAATTATTGAACCAGTGGAAGAATAAGACTGGATGAGTCCTATGGTAGTACAGGAGAAAAAACAGAAGGGCGAAATTAGAATCTGCGTGGACCTTAGGAAGCTTAACGACGCCTGTGTTCACGATCCATTCCTGACACCATTTACAGATGAAGTATTGGAGAATGTTGGTGGATAGGAAGCTTACTCATTCATGGATGGTTTCTCCGGGTACCATCAGATCAAGATCGCGCCGGAAGATAGGAAAAAGACAACCTTCACAATCGAATGGGGTTGTTTTCAATACACCGTTATGCCCTTTGGACTGAAGAACGCGCCAACGATATTTTCACGCGTAGTGGTGGCCGCATTCAAGGAATACATCCACAAGTTCTTGGAGGTTTATCTGGACAATTGGATTGTATTCAGGTTAGTTAAACACCATATAGCAAGCTTACGGTTGATGTTGGATACTTGCCGACGACACCAGATTGTGCTGAATTTGAAAAAGTGCACCTTCCTCATCCCCTTTGGAAACCTGCTCGACCATGTGGTCTGCAAACAAGGTCTGATGGTGGATCCTGCGAAGATTGTTGTTATTCTCAATCTGCAAGCACCGCGAAGTGTTAAACAACTACACTCTACATTGGGGTCACTATAGGAAGTTTATCAAGAGCTATGCACAAATAACAAATCTAATGGAGAATTTATTGAAAAAGGATGCTACATATTGTTGGAATGATGATTGTGAGAAAAGTTTGGATGTTCTCAAGGAGAAAATGGCATCCACTCCCATCTTGGTCTTTCCAAAATGGAACATAGAATTTCATGTACACATTGATGCGTTGTGTATCGCGTTGGGCGCTGTACTTATGCAAGAAGGCGCAGAAGGCATGGATCACCCGATCACGTTCGTGAGCCGGCGGTTGTCCAAAGCCGAAAAGAACTACTCTACTACTGAGCGCGAGGGGTTGGCAATGGTATACGCGCTCCGAAAATACCGACACTATTTACTTGGCAGGCACTTCAAGATGTATACCAATCATTTCGTGTTGAAATACCTAGTGAACAAGCCTATGCTGGGGGGCGCATATGCAAATGGTTGTTACTATTTCAAGAATATGATTTTGAGGTCATCGTAAAGCCAGGATGCCTAAATGCAGGACCAGATCACCTATCATGAATTGAGAATGGCGAGGAGCCAAGAAATATGGAGGAAGGACTACCTGATGCACAACTCTATGCAGTGCGTGTCGCAGACGGCCACTTCGAAGATATAATCCATTTCTCAACCACAGGGACTGTCCGCAGGGATATTCAGTCCAGCAGAAGAAGAAATTGGTGGTACGTGCGGCAGATTTTTCTGTCATCGCGGGACACCTCTACAAAATGGGAAACGATGAGATATTACGAAGATATGTACTTGAATTTGAGCGAGGATAGATCCTCGCAGAAGCACATGGGGAGGATGCAGGAGGACACTCTGCGAGACGGGCGATGACACATAATATTCTTCGCGTCGGACTATGGTGGCTAACCCTCCATCAAGATTCGAAAGCATACTGTCGAGCCTGTGACATATGTCAAAGGAGTGGGAAACCATCACTAAGGGATAAGATGCTACTCAATCCATAGATTATGCTGCAGCCATTCGAAAAATGGGCAATCAACTTTCTAGGACCAATCAAACCTCAGGGGAAGACGGGTGCGCGCTACATCATCACCACGACAGAATACCTGACTCGATAGGCGAAAGCACAACCAGTTAAGGGCTGCAGGGCTGCGACAACTGTGAAATTTTTGTTTGATAATGTGTTGACATGGTTAGGTTGCCCGAAAATTTTAATGAGTTCCAAGGGATGCACTTCCTGAATGAGACCATTATCGCACACACTGAGGAATTCCAGGTGTATCATCAGCAAAGTACATTGTACCATCTGCAAGCTAATGGGACAGTAGAAGCATTTAACAAAATTCTGGAGATTGTGGTGACCAAAGTATGTAACACGCAGCGAAATGACTGTGACTTGCGCATAACTGTCGTATTATGGGCATACAGAACCACACGCAAGAAATTGACAGGTCAGACACCTTTCAGGTTAGTCTATGGAACAGAAGCAGTCATGCCAATGGAATACATCGTACCCAGTTTTCGGATAGCAGCGATGACAGGCATGCCAGACCACGAAGCATTGGAAGAGAGGCTCGTGCAATTGGAAGAACTTGAGGAAGAACGTTTTCTAGTGGGATTCCATCAGCATGTACAGAAACAACGCGAGAAAGCCTGGCACGAGCACCATATCAAAATGCGCACGTTCAAGGTAAACGATTTAGTGTTTTTGTATGACATCAAGTTTGAAAAAATTTCGGGGAAACTCAGAATGCATTGGTTAGGACCATATGTGGTCAAAGAAGTTACAGACAGGGGCGCGGTCTAGCTAGTCAAACTTAATAAAGAACCCTTCCCAGGAAGAGTAAATGGCAGTTGCCTAAAGCTCTACATGGGTGGGCCAGTTGTCTGACTAACCAACCAAAGTACAGTCTTCGCGACCCGATGAGCCGGACAGAGTTGTGGGACTGTAAACACACGTATTAGAATTCGACATCAAAGTAGAGAATCAAGTCAGACGTAGATGATTCAGAGGAAGAGATGGAGCAGACGATGACAACATGGGGTGTTGCAGACCTTTGCGCAACACAGGCATACTTGGATGGAGTTTGCGCAAATCTCGCCACTCCAGCTCGGTGACTCGAGGACGAGTCACGATGATTGTGTTGGGGGATTATTGGACAATGGATCCCCCCATAATGGGTATTTGGGGCTTAAAGCCCGAGTTTGGTCAATGTAATGTAAAGACCCCACAAAATGCGGGTGTGGAGCGCGAGAGTCTAGGGTTGTCCATCCTAAAATATTGTAATTTAATATAGAGTGTGTCGGCCTACCCATGGTCCGCGGACCATGGGAATGTATAAATAGAGCGAGGCTCTAAGTGTAGAAGTCAGTAGTGTTTAGTCTTAATCTTAAGTGATATGGGTTTTTGAATGTGATATTCGCTCCGAGTCTGTAAGTCCGAGTCTTGGGTTGTAGGAGTAGGAAGAGGCTCTACAGCTGTGTGCGCAGAGGCTTGTTAGAGTCCGCAGCTGTGTGCGCGGACCATTGCAGCTGAGTGCACAGGGCGAAGTTGGGATTGTAACAGAAAAAAAGTCTAATAAAATCCAAGTTGATCCTGAAATATTATGCATCTATTCATAGATTTGTATGTTTATGCTTCTGTTATATATTTATGCATCTCCTTACAGTTTATGATTGCGCACACTTGTTATGAATGTGAATGATTGATAAGAATATTAGGCCCACAAAATTAAGTTAAGATCTATAATAATAACGTAGTAAGGTTAAAGGATCTAGATCGTGCCTCTTCACTCTCTTTACAAAGCTACACAAAGGTCAGATAGCTGCGCGAAGCAGTGCGAGCGTGCAAGATCGGTTCGCGAACTTTCAGTAAGGTTAAAGGATCTAGACCGCACCTCTTCGCTCTCTTTATAGAGCTACGCAAAGGTCAGACAGTTGCGTGGAGCAGTGCGAGTGCGCAAGATCGGTTCACGAACTTCCTAGACTTCATCAAGACATCCCTAGGGTGCGGAAACCTGGTTCTAGCACCCTCTCATGCTACCTTGGGTGAGACCTCAATCCACGCACCGCGAACTGTTGCCAAAAGGGATGGTAGTTTCGAGATTAGTTTGGCTAAAACACTTCTAAACCTGGGTCAGGCCCCAACAAGCCAACAATATGCCAACAGCATCAACCATCCATGAAATTTCGATCCCACAACTCAATTGAGGTATCTATGCCCTCTACATGTATTAGTTTCCTCTAAATCCAAAATATAAATAAGCACATAAAAATCATTTTACATTGTTAGACACCTAATCCAAGGGTCATGATTTGGGTTATGTTGTGTTATGATAATTAGTTATTAGAGTCCAAAAACCCTAGGAAACTGAATGTACTATGTATATCATTCTTCATACCATTCTTAATATACAGTTGAATTCAATTGCCAAATTGTGATTCCAACACAAAGCGAAGGTTCATCAGCCCTATTCATTAAATTGAGCTACAAGTTTTGTGGCCTTCCAAAATGCGAAGGTTCATCAGCCCTATTCATTAAATTGAGCCACAAGTTTTGTGGCCTTCCAAACTCAAACCACGCCTTCTTAAGCGCTCCTCCTTTCTCAAGATTTTGGTCTTGAAATCTTGGTGAATCCTATCGAATTTGCAGCCAGATTTGAGAGGAGATTCAAAGTTGTGAGTGTGCCTTTGTGCACACAAAGACAACAAAAAAATAAAATTGCGTTGTGATTTTCTCCTTGAAAGAGCACATATCAAGGTTGTGGCCATGAGAACACTGCCACCAACAAGATTTTCTCCTTGAAAGAGCACATATCAAGGTTGTGGCGATGAGAACACCGCTACCGATGATGAAACTAAAGGTTGTATCTATTATTTGAAATAAATTTAAATTCCATAAAATACTTTATAACATGAGCCTAGAGGGATCAAATTTCTTTACAAGCAAAATTTTTTTAGAGTGCAAAATATAATGCGTTATTTTTATTATTTAAATTGTATTTTTGAATGCTAAATAAAGTGTATATAGGACAAAATATAAATTTTAACCATAAAAACTTAATTGTTTTTCTTCTATAGATATAGATATATATGAAGTTGATACTGACATAAATTAATTAACATAGATGTTCAAATAGTTTATTTAAATCTCTTGTTGAAATATTTTTGAAAAGTATAAGATTTAAACATCTAATTCACACATCTTTTTTACTTCTAATTAGTTTACAAAATTCATATTTTTTTTTAATATAGACTACCCCAACCTAGATCCATCTTAACACCGGATCTATCAAGAGCCGAGAGGGATCAAATCTCTCGAAGTGCAAACCTATTTTTGAGTGAAAAACTTGAGGAAAGGTTTGCACCTTGAGAGATTTGATCCCTCTCGGCGCTTGATAGATCTGGTGTTAAGATGGATCTAGGGTGGTTTTAGTCATGTGTGGTCATACAAAATTTGTTGAACATCTAATTATTTTGATCATTTTAAATATGCTAAATCTATTTGGTTTGCTTCTGCATCTTGAATATCACTGCAGAAGCTCTTACATGGTTTGTTTGTGTTTGTGTGATCAGAATTAAAAACAAAAAACATGATTATTGTTTGTACCTTGTGTCTGATGTCCTCGAAGGGGTCTGATATAGGATTAAATCACCCACCATGCCCTGGGTGCATAATAGACAAGTGGAAACCCTCTCCTGAAAGCTGGAAGTGCAAAACGTTGCCTTCTGGGCTTTGTTTCTAATTTTGGAGAGTAGATACTATGATTTTTTGGTGGCTATGAATGAATAGCATTTGTAAATCATATACTATTACTCTCATACTGAATGGCTCTGCTATTGATTAGCTGAATGATACTGGCAAGCAACCTAGTTTGAATTGTTACCCTAGTGATTTGGTCAAACCCATACCCTGGGATCTGTTATGTTCATTAATAATTCCCATGATTCTTGTATGATGCCTATATCAAGTCCATCTTGCAGGAGCATGCACACTAAACTAGAGGAAAGCCATGAAAGGCATAGGGTAAGATCATATTATGAAAAGTATGCTTCAGACAGTAGGATATATTTAAGACATCATATTGGACAGAAGAATATATTTAAGAGTTTGTATTGCTTGTAGAGTGAAGAAATTATTGTTGTTGGGCTAAGAGTTTTCTTCCATCTCTAATACATAGAATTTGGTTTTTCCTCTTCCCCTCTTTCTCCCTTTGTATCTTCATCTATACATCTATTGCAATGGCCACTGCATAAATTCTCCCAAAATTGTTATGCTTGTGGTTTTATTTCTGCGTGCATAATAATATAGGGTCTTGTTTAACATTTTTGCAATATATTCTTCCTCTTTCTTCTTTATATCTATATCCAAGCACTTATTGTGGTAGCCACTGCATAAATTCCATCACAGTTTCTATGTTTCTTGTTTTATCTTGTCTGCCAGCATAATATAAGACCATAATATAAGGTCTTAGGTCTTGTTAAGCAAGTGTGCTATATCTTTAAGCTTTTGTGTTTGCTCAGTTGTTGCATAATATAACACCATAACATAAGGTATTAGGTCTTGTTAAGCAAGTGTGCTATATCTTTAAGTTTTTGTGTTTCCTCAATTGTTCGAGTCACTCTCATTAAAGCATCTTTGCTATTGAGAGGTTATGGGTTCAATTTTCTCGACACTCTTGGGGTCAACATTCTTGGAGCTGGGCTCTGTGATTGAGCTAACAGGCAGTGATCTCTTTGCGTGGATCTGCCTTATACAAATATTCTGTGGATGTAGTAGTCACCAATCTTTGAGGTCTGTGAACCATAGAAAAAAAGTGTGCCATATCTTCAACCTAGGCCAACACTATTTCAATTCTATGCCATCGATGAACAAATTCATTTTCCATTTTTCCATGAGGATACAACTATATTGTAGTGACCCTTGAGCCATCTTGAAATCAATGAACAATTCGATTTTCCATTTTACCACGAGGATACAACTATATTGTAGTGACCCCTGAGCCATCTTGAAATTGCCAGAGTAGACTTTTAAGGTTTTAGTTTTTATGGTTATTAATGGATACTACAAAAGGATTATTGTGTTTGATAAGTTTATTAAGTTGTCTGGTAATGGCACCTCTTGTAGCTCAATGTTTTATACCAATTGGTTGGCACATTAAAATTTCAGTTGAATTAGTTTATTGTGTTAAGGTGGTTTGTTTCTAAAGTGGATTGTTAGTGGTTGAGTTATGTATGTTAACTGATTGCTCCATTGAACCTGTTGCCATTCCATGTTTGCTATTTCAATTCAATTCAGATTGGGATGTTTTCCTTTTATATGAACTATGTATTGTTTTTGAAGCATGTTAAATAAATCAGCAATAAAAATTTGAACTGTACCATATATCTCCCTTTTCAGATTATCCAGCCTTCCACTAAGAGATGAAGTTTATATTTATGTCTGCAGCTCCTCTTGTCAGTGGACAAAGGCTACAGAAATATGTTTACGATAAGATATCAAATGAAATACCTGAAGGGCCTTACTGTCTTGTTTACATTCATACCTCTATTCAAAGGAGTGAAAGTTTCCCCGGTGTGTCTACTTTGTGGTTGATCTATGAAGAACTTCCTCCGGCTTTTAAGGAAAGGCTTTAGGTGGTGTATTTCCTACATCCAGGGCTTCAGTCAAGACCATTTTTTGCAACCCTTGGCCGTTTCTTCTTGAGTGCAGGGTGAGTATTAAGATGAGTTTGCATTTTGAATCAAATAATTCATTAGAACTAATTGTTTCAGATTTGCTCATGTAGTTTTTGATGCGTTATGCAGTTTATACAGGAAACTGAAGTATGTAAATCGTCTAGAATTTATCTGGGATTACATTAGGAAGGGACAGATTGAGATTCCTGATTTTGTGTATGACCATGATGATCAACTGGAAGACAGACCTTTGATGGAATATAGTGTTGAAATAGATCCCTTTCAAGTCTATGACATTCCTGCAATTGGATGATCTGATTCTCGATACTCCTTGAGATGGGCCTCCTAGGCACTGTGCAAACTTTATCCATCAATTATGGCCATTTGTTGTACAACATTGTATTTTCTTGCTTGTCTTTCTGTATGCAAATGTGAGTGATCCCTTTCCAAGTGACTTCCCTTGACAGGAGATTGTGTTCTTGAGAGAAGGCACTTTCTTGTTTTTCTATTGCAGTTTAGTTAGCAAAAATCCTTGTGCTATAAAATTATGCCATTATGCATTGGCTCTACATATATGTAAATAGTCAAACCTGAAAACATGGCAGCATGCAATTGCTATGCTTTAGTAGTTCATCTTTCCGAAGGTGTTGATGGAAAAAAGGGTGTGTAGTGCAGAAGCATGGTGCAGATTATTGTCAATGGAAAGAAAATCTACTTTTTGTGTTAAAACTTGGCTTTAAAAAGCATGCCTAGCACACATTGTCTGCAGGGTTTTTACCTCAAAGCTAGCCAACCACTACTTGACTGAAGAACTACTCTTATAGTCAAATTTGTACTTTGACTGTTGAATTAACTTTTGATGTACCTTCTATGTACAGAATAATATATCATGTCATGAAGAAAAACTTCATAACTCTTCCTGTTTGCTAAAATTTTAAAAATGTGCAGTGTTTATAATATGTCTGGTCTTCTTCTGCATCTTGGATATCACTACAGAAGCTCTTACATGGCTTGTTTGTGATTGTGTGATAAAAAATAAAAAATAAAAACATGATTAACCAACTGTTCTGGACAAACATATTTATAATGGCTTGAAAACGAATTACTTGTTTTGTAGTGCTTTCCCTTCTCTTAAAAAATCTTCTTGAATGATAATGATAAGTTTACTTGGACAATGTTTGGTCCCATCAAATCATGAAGTTTGTAACTTTGTTCTTATGTTCATGGATCTTTTTTCAATGATCATCAACTTTACAACATCGGATCAGTGAATTTTGCCCAATTCATATTCTAGAGCATGAATAATTGGGCTTGAGAGGCAAACACACCTCTCATCTCACCAAATTTAGCTGAAACGATATTTCCAGCTTGTTCTTACTGTATCACACCTGGGCTATATCATTATGCCTATGATATTGCCAATTTGTTCTTACTGTATCACACCTTGGCTATAACATTATGTCTGTATGGTCGATCTTCTTGTTCGTGCAAGGCAACTGGATGATGCACATGCTGTTATTAAAATGATTCCCTTAAAAATTGATTTTGGGGTGTGGGGAGCCTCGCTCAGTGCCTGCAGGATTCAGAGATGGTAGCAGGGAGGATTGTACGGTAAAATTTATATGTTCCATCACCAGAATATGGCAAAGGAAACGTCGTAAGGCATAGTGTGTGAAAGAATATTGAAATGTGAATGGACTTTTGTGGGATTTTTTGAAAGCAAGGGTCGATGATTTTGAGCTTTAATTTGAGGAAGCCATGCCGAAAACCGTTTTTGGGGGTTAAAGTGGCTACGAAATGGAATGCAAGTAGTCATAAATATCCATTGAACTTGTTTAGGACTTTTGTTTGTATTTGGTAAAAATTGCGTAGTTGAAGGTGAAGGTAAACGAATGAATTCACACAAACAACAACCGGGTATCCATATTGATTTGGATAGGGTTATTTAAGAAATCATTATTCAAACGGGAAATTAAATTAATATGAAGATATATTGAAAACATGTATTATATTCATTGAAATCAATTGAGTTTGTTAAAAAAATATGTTAAAACCCATTGACAATGAATTGGTTGTGAAGACATAAACTATCCAAATGGTATTTGATCTTGAAACATCCTTTTTTAAGTTTCAAATGGAAAATACAAATATTGAATTGTAACAGAAGAGGTTCGAGAAGCAATATAATATTCTAAAGAACATTGTGCTTGTCATTCCATATTTGGAGTTGTATCAAAATATGTTGGAGGCATCGAAGCCTTGAAGAAGCAGTAATGGACCTACAAAATGTATATTTTGTTAGAATTAGTAATATATAAATCAATTGTGGAAATTTATTAGTAATACTTTGCGGGTGAGTTGTGTTAAAACGAATTTGGAATGAATGGAAATGAAGTTACCTTTGCCATGGGGATTTATATATTGTTAGTGGAAGATGCATGGTGAATAATGCCATACTAAACACCATTGGAGATTTATGCGTAGTTGGAGACGCATATTTTTTGCTTGCCATTCTACTTGTAGTTGCTTAGGTATGCTATTTCTAAGTCCATATGTCCTCTTGCAAAAGAAAGAAAATGTTAGAATGAGATGTACAGATAATATAAAGACATTCTAATATTTGCTTAATTATTAATATTGATTAAATTTGGTTGTTGTTGAAAGATATGAAAAGTATGTTATGAAATAAAATGAGGTAAATAAATGGAGGAAACCTTTTGGTGATGTTAAAGTCTGGGTTGGAGCAGATTATCTCGAGGTGGCATTGAACGAAGAATTTCTTCTGCGAGCAATGTTTTTGTTGTCCTTCATTTTACTGTAACGATTGAAACTAAATGCAGGGCTAATCCAGAGATCTTGTAGAGAAGGTACTCTTGAAATTGCTGTGAATGTGAGACCTTAATGTTCTGTTTTTCCAATGTCAATTGTTGCTTTTGGAAGTGTCATACCTTGAGATTTATGTATGGTTAAAGCCCAAGCCATCTTCAATGGAATTTGTGCACGTCCATTTCTTTTTACTACTGGAATAGGCAAGTGAGTGGGGTTTCTTTCATCCCAAGGAGGCCTGATGTATTTGGGAAAATCTACGACAACAAATGTTGGAATTTGTGGTGGTGTAGTTGATTCTTTGTAAAAGATGGTTACAATTTCTCTGAGGGAACCATTAACAAGTCTGGTTGAAACCCAAAGGTTAGAAGTTAACATAAATTTTTTGCCATTGCATAGTAATACAATTTGCTCAAGTTGCTCGTCTTTTGAGGAAATGTTGGAATATGTGTTGTCATCTTCAGTAATGGATCTTGCGAATGGAGTGTTTAGAGATTTCATCATTTGCTTAATATGGACCATTGTTTGAGAATTTGTTGGAAATAGATGCATGGAATCATGGAATGAATGTATTTCATCTTCTGATAAAAAGGAATCTGTGCGCGACATGAGTATGTTGTAGTCGTCGATTTTTGGATTTGCATCTCTAATGTTCTGGAGAATGTCCCTGAAATTAACCTGTGCGATGTTTTCGCCTTGTTGACGAAATATTGTGTCTAATGTGATGACTGTGTTGAAGGTGTTCCACAGTTCGCTTCCGTGGCTCATTCCTGCATATAGAGGTATGTCTTTGATGGGTGGTAGCTGACCGAGATCACCAACCAATATAATGGAACAGCCACCGAAAGTGGTGCTTCTTTGTTGTGGAAATGCCTCTTGAAGACGTTCATCAATATGGCTGAGAAGCTTTGGCCCAATGAAGCTCATTTCATTGATTAGTATGTACCTTATATGCTTGAGTTCTTCTTGGAATTTTGCAAGAGCATTACCTTCTAAGGGCATAAGATCCTTTATAGGAAGGTGCAGAGAAGAATGGATTGTCGATGCTTGTATGTTGAAGGCAGCAACCCCTGTAGGGGTGAGGAGTATGATCGGTGAAGGTTCTAGGCTTGCAAGGCTTATGATCATATCTTTGATGCAATTGATAAGGAGGGATTTTCCTGTACCAGCAGTGCCTTGTATTATCATTCTAAGAGTGGTTAAATAATCCTTCTTAGCAAAATGATTAGAAATAATATTTAGAGCTTTTCTTTGCATTGGAGATAATGTAGTAAGGGTCTCCAAGATATGTTGATGTGTTTGAAGAATGCGTTGGATGGAGAGGCTATTCTCAATGAATTGTATGGCATTATTTTGTAGATCTAATGGGATAGTGGTATGATTCGAGTTATGGTTGTCATCAAAGCCACGAAGACCAAGCATGTCAAGGTCATTTATGAGAAGCTCATTTGTATGGTGTAATTCGGAAAGTAATTCCCATTCATTTATTTCCATGGTGTCTAGAGGATTGGTTCATGAATAGTTGAAGTATCATTCGCGACAGATTCAATATCAGATAGTGTGCAGTGTGGATGCCAAGGTTTGTAGAATGGATGAAATGTTTGCCAATTTGTGATGAATTCTACAACAGAATCTCCTATATCTTGGATGATATGGTGAAAAGGTTTGTATAGCATAAGTTCAACTCTACGGAAGTCAGCATAGCAAGGTTCAGTTGTGGATGGTATGGAGGAGTAATGTGGTATGACCTGAATAATTGCTTTTGTAGGTCTTTGTTTCCATTTGTTTGTTTTGCGACGAGGATCATATGACCAGGATCTTGCTAATTCTATAAGTGATGTAGATTTTAGGGTAGAAGGGCACTAGATATATGTATCTATGATGTGTGGGGATGTAGTGGAGGTGGTGTTCGTTTGTGGAAGGCGCATAAGAATTTTTTGGTTTACATTTAAAGAAATGAATGGTCGACTACATAATGTTAATGGTTATTTTTGCAGCATATGGCAGGTTCCTTGTGCTCCAATGTCACGATCAACAAGGGTTTCTGCAAGAAATTTTTGAAATTCAGATGTCACTGGGTCAGCAATGGGTGAAACCAGGACAATTCTACGTAGCATGTGGTGGAAGCTTTCAGATATTTTTTCCGCTTAGGATGCATATTTGGCGATATATTTTTGTACAACGTGTATGGAGAGTACTGGTTGGCAGTCAACATTTGCATGCCAAATAGATAGGATGGTAGGATTATGGCTATTGAGTCGATCGTCATTGCAAGCAGGGGTGTATGTTTTTTTACCATTGGAATCAATGAATAAGGCCAATTTTGGATGTAATTCCCATGGTGCTTTATAACGACATTGGAATGAGGATCCATTTTTTCTTAGGCATGTGCTTTCTGTGCATTTTGTGTGACATTCACCACAATTGATGAGCTGTTCATAGTCATTGAAAGGATTGGTTCTGAAGATTCAGTATGGACAATAGACAAGGGTCTTCGGGATTTGTCCAAGCAATTGGTTAGTTTGAAGTTGAAGTAGTACGAGGGTTCCAAGCGGAAATATATTTCTCGAAGAACTGCCTAGTAATATCAACTGCTTCTGTGTCTTCCCAGTTGAGGCTTTCCATATCAGGTGCATTTTCTATCCAAAGGAAACCATGGATGTGTGTAGATCCCCTATGTTGCCATCCATACCTGTCAAGTATGCATTTTTGTAAGATAATTTTGTAATAGGTGAGGAATGTTGTTTCAAGTTTTTCAAAAAACAAATGCGGTAGAATGCGTACATGTACCAGTAATCTTTTGTCTTCAAGTGTTTCTCTAAGATAATCTCACGAAACGCTGTGAATCTATGGTGCATATATAGTGATGTTAAATGTGGGTTAGAGATAATGTTATCATTTCTCCACTTTTGTTGTTTTGCAATATCAAAAGGCTGACATCCGGGCATGATTGCATGAACATCAGGCCATTTTGTATCAGTTGCACTTAATGTGAAGAAGAACTTCGGGCAACCGAGTTGAGATATCATGTCTGTTAGTTCATTTTTAGCTTTGTGCCAAAATGATCTTGTTCCACGTAAAGAGCTACCGAATCACATGACTTGCTCTACCAATTGCTCATCTGGAAATTGTTCTAATCGGATGTTCAGATCTTGAATAAATATTAGGAAGTTATCTGCGATGTTGTTTTTCACAAAAATCCATGTTGTTGCTTGACTGCGATGTCGCCTCATGAAATCATATATGTAATAATGAAAGCGTGGGTGCTTTCCAAATCTGTTATCGTAGTAACATATGAGATGAAGTGCATATTCATGTAACTGCACTGCTTTCATTCTTGCTTGATTTGTCATTGCAACGCCTGTCGGAAAAAGGGTGGAGAAAGCCATAGAGAGTAGACCTTCTGTGTTGTATTCATTGATCGGTGATAAGCCAATTGTTGGCCACCCAATTGTAGTATCGGATTGGTGGTTGTAAGCATGTAAATAGTAGCAGATTTCTTGGATTTTTGTATTTGTATTAGGTATGATGGGTACGAATGATGATGTTTGGTTTACGGATGGGTCTGCAGAATCTTTGGTGATCTCATGTGGTGGTTCAAGTGAAAGGTGGACAGTGGTTTCTGTAGTATTGGAATGGTGAAGGGAGGAGGAGACATCGGTAGGGATTGCTGGTAAGGATGTCAGCGCGTTGTTATCAATACAAACATTCTTATAGTATGGTTCATTTGCCAATTTGTATTCTAATGCAGCAAGAACGCGATGTCTACTGACAATGAAATCATAAGCCTTATGGTCATTACTATGACGAGTGACAATTAGGATGTCCAAGTTTTCAACACGTCATGGCAACATGTTTGCGATTTTTGTAATGTTTTGAGGAAAACAAATTGTGTGGCCACTGTATTTATATTGGCCACCACGTGCATGTGTTACCTGTAGTATAGGGTTAAACCTAGCAATGAGCATTTCTTCTATTTGTGAAAGAGATGTAAGGATAGCTGGATGAGGACCAAGGTCCATGTTGTTTGATAATGAGAAGAGATGGCCCTATGTTTCATAGACGCATCTGGAGTAGCAATACATGTGGTTGGAATTGTGGATATGTATTCCAAGATATGATTCAAGACAAATGGAGCATGGGCACTTGGGTGGAAGTTTATCAATCTTTGCACGGAAATCTCGATGTGCTTGATTAGTATAAACGTTGTTGAAAGCATGTGCGAAGGAGGGGTTAGGGCAATGAGGTATGGATGTATTTGTTTGAGAGGTTTGCTGAGAAGATAAAGAGTTTGATAATTGCAAGGGAGGATTGCTTTGGGGTGGGTCATTTCAAACGAGGAATGTTGGTTTTCCTTCTGTTTTTTGTGTTTTTGACATTCTCTAATGCTTTTTTTTGCCCGATAAAGCTCACGGCGATGTGCATTTATTCGTTCTTTATTTGTTGCATAGTATCTTTGAGCACGTTCATCATTAGAAGAAGAAGCCATTCGCAAAATTTATGGTATCTATAAGCAAGAGAGGGTAAAACAAGAATGTTATTTGGAGACAACAAACATGTTATTATATGAAAGTGAAAGGAGAGAAAAAAATTTAAGTTTTGAATAGTTTTATGTGAATTTTTTATTTGAATAATGTGTTTGAAAGAACATATTAGTATTTTTTCTTTATACAGGTAGATAGTTTCATGTGTAATGCAGCAAGTTACCTCATTAATTAAAAGAAAGAAGATCATAAAAGAAAAAAGATGATAAGAATGTGAATTTGTCTACTCACATAATGCTAGATACAATGGAGGACGAATACTTTTTTCAATGGTATATAAGAAAATTTCAGCATGCAATAGTATATCGTCTAAAATTGTATTTATAAAATTCGACAATAGGAATTGTCAAAAAGCAAGGAATACATTTTGCGATATTTATCTACGATATTTGTCTGCTCATGTAATGCTAGATACAATGGAGGACGAATACTTATTTCAATGGTATATAAGAAAATTTCGTGAGAAGGCATGCAATAGTATATTATCTAAAATTGTATTTATAAAATTCGACAATAGGAATTGTCAAAAAGCAAGGAATACATTTTGCGATATTTATCTAGGATATCGAGATGTTCTGAATTTCTCTAAGGATGTTGTTGCATTCTGTCTGCAACTTTTCTTCTTATATGATAACGCATTTCAACCATGGTACTCCTTTAAAAGTTTCTGTCTTGACTGATAGTGTGAAGATATGATCTGTCCATAGAGCTTTGGAGACAATTTCCTTGATCAGTTCTGGATCTGAAGATAATAAATAGAAGTCTTTGGCATTATTTCCAAGAATTGTAGATCCCACGTCTTCGAAAACAATAGTTGAAGCTAATTCACCAGTGTGATCTTGTATGTCGATTTTCAATAAGTATCTGTAATCACAGTCACTTCCCTCAGCGTTGCATTTTGCATAGAACCACATCCTTGTATTTTGTGGAATAAGTTTTTTCATGCATTTTTTCCCATCAACGATGGACGGGCAAGAAATGTAGTAAAAACTTTCCATCCCAATTTTTGTTATTGTGCCCTTTAATTGGAAAAATGTTGGTTTCTCTAAGGAATCCATACTGTAAATATCAGCAATTGTTATTTTTTTTTGTTGATGGCCAAGAGGAGATCTTGTTGTCAAAGATGTAGAAGCTACAGTCGAACCTTCTTTTTTAAACCATGACTTTAGCGTGTGGGCCTCTTCAATGTCGGGATCTACAAGAATAATGGATCTCGTTGTAGTGCCGACATTTTTTCCATTAAATTCTCCAACACGTGCAGATTTGATTGCAATGATGGGGTTATTTCCTGTAGCACATAGGGAGGGGATTTCCTGTGATACGACATTACAATTATCTCCCCAAAATATTGCATCTATGTGGTACCTTGACATGTCTTGAAGTTGTAGTGTTTGTTTATTAACTTCAGAGCCGTCTTTTCTACGTATAGTGCACACATTGGAAATGTCCGTGACAATACCAAGAATATCAACAATGGAGTTGACGTTTATTGTTCTGAAATCATTGATTGGTTTTATATTGAATTGCACTGTTGAATTTTTTTTTCGCTGGCAACATGTTCTATGGTAGATGTTGCATTCAACAATATTTCCCAGTTATTGTTCAAGTGGTTGTATTGCTTATTAGCCATCTTTACATTCCATTTAGAAACAATGTAGACATTTCCATTTTGGATTTTCTCGAAAAAATAATCTGCAACATTTTTGAAACATGTAATATGTATTTCTCCACCCTCTGTATCGAACAGGTCAAAACCAAACACTTTACCAGGTCCGTATTGATTCTGAAATTGTCGAAGAGTTGTTTTCCTTTGGACGTATCCTTTTATGCACCAATTTGTGTGTTAAGGGTTTAATGATTTGATGAGAATTTGAACTGGCAGAACGGATGGAATTGGAGTAGTTGGAAGAGGGCAGTGTCTTTTTAATGAAGGATCTGGGTTCAATGAGGATGGAGTATTTTCATCAGATGTGATCGGGTTACTCATAGTTTTTGGATTGCCAATTAAAGGTGCAAATGAAGTAGAAATTTCGAAGTCTATTAGCTTTATAGACCTACACAACAAATGAGAGTCATAGGAACAATTGTTAGAAGCGGATGTGTTATAGATAAAAATGTTAAATTTGAAGTAAGACATTTATAAAAAACTTAGGTTGATGGACCGATAGCAGAGGTAGTCGAACTTTTAACATTTATAACAGAGCCCTTTTGTAGCAAGCTTGTTGCTACGAGATCATTGTAATCTTTTGGAAGCATGATGTGTTTCTTATGTGTTCCGCCTGAAATTGCAATACGATATCGTGGAGTTGAATTTTGCATTGACTGTATTGGTTCAAGTTCAACAATTTGTAGGTATGGTTGAATATGAGTTGATCCAGATAACATTGCGGAAATTGCATTCTGAGTAAGGTTGTCATTTTCTGGTACAAAACAGAACACAAAAATGAAACGTTGTAAGGCATAAATTGACGACAGCAAATAGAGAAAAAAAATACTTTGATAAAGAATAAAAATATATTGAACACTAAAATCAATGCCCCATTGCCCCATTAACTGGAACCACTTAGTAGACATTCCATATGTTTTCACTGACCTTGCAAGCCATTATTGGCCATTTATGTTTGTTCTCATTTGGGCAAACTGGATTTGTGCTCTTGTTTTCATTCAAGTAAATTAGAGTTTTTTGGGGAATGTTCTATGCTGCCAAAATGTTTTAGTTGATATCCTAAACTGCATTCTGATACTAGATTTTGTGTATGTGTGAGAATTATGTCATTACAGGGTGTTGGGAAACCTTCATTTACGACTTTAGGAGGCAAAGAGAAATGTATTCTAGTCGAGCTGCTGGGATTTAGGCCTTCTTGTTCATGTTTTGAAGAATCCCATCCCCACACTGCTTCCTCTCTACGTAGAATTGTTTGGGTTGTATTGTGATTCTATGAGATTGATGTCGACCTCATAGGCAATGCCGATCCCTAGTGAGTATAGAGGTATTTTTGGGTGGCATGATTGGAGGAACAATACTGTAGACTCTAATTCTTATGTTTATCACGTATAGGACTAACTGGGACAAAGAGGTATTTACCTATAATTCCAAATCTACTCTTTACTAGCATTCTTCCCGGGCTTCGTAATTTAGTATATTGTTGGTTTTACAATTATATGCAATTTGTTGTGCTACCTCTTCTTTCTCACTTGTAACTTGAATGTTGGCAGACCTTGTACTCTGTTTCTCTAGGTCTGTATGTGTATGCTTGTTTCTGTGTGCATGTGTGTACTCAATGGCTTGGAGTTTGACTAGCACTTATGCATGTTATGTAAGGTATGTATATTTCAAATGGGTCTATCTGTCTGTTGAAGTAGAGACATCAATGAATGGTGGAACTGAGTTGATGTCTCTAATTTAAATGGTTGAAATGAAAATACTTGGAAAAATGGACTAATTACTCTTACTCTGGCCGTCTGTATCAATGCAGCTTTTGCAGGGCTAAAATGTGAAGGAAAGGAGGATGAAGATTGTGAGAAGTTATTGAAGAGCAATGGAATCATCACACGCACTGGGATGCATTTTGGTACACCTTAAACTTATGTGAGGTTGAGTATTATTGATAGAAACCAGACCTTTAATCTTCTGCTTGATAGGCTCTCAACTATTCATGGATGATTAGTTGAATCGCTCAATCATTGATGCGAGATCAACTATATTCCTTTTCAATGTTTACAACTACAAATACAGTTGTATCTTTAACTAGAAGGCATAGCGACCATGGCAAGATGATACAAGGCTTTACAAAAGTTTATCCACTCTTCACAATTCTACAAGCAAATTCCCAACTGATGTTGAAAAATATACAATCTTCTGCCACATTCAAGGGCAAGGAGAGTCATTTTGTCAAGCTGCACTAACTTGTCTAGACAATTGTTTAGTTCCTCATTCATTATCTTCATGGAACCACCCTGTTCTTTTATTGCAGACTGACTTTTACAAATGTTGATTAATGGTTTTCTAATGCTGATTAATGGTTTTCTATTTTCCCTAGCATTACGTGACTATCAAGTGATGTTGAAAAATATACAAATAGAAGGAAAACTTCACCATGTTTATGTGAATTTAAAGCACAAGACATATTTAAATGTGAAAATTATTTTTGTTTGTTTGTAGGGTTTAATCTTTATCAGGCTCTAGGTTTAAATTTCTTGGTGAAGGGTTGAGGATTGAAACTCTCCTATGGAACATCTAGACTCGATCAAACATTAGATACTTTTAATGACAACATCACACAATTGAATAGATTATTCTTCCATCCAACATAAAGCTGAACCTGACATGAAACTAGCCCAACCTAAACTCAACCTTCACCTTATAAAAATATAAATAACAAAATTCAGATAGCTAAGAAGAAAAGAACTATAGAGTGTATAAATAAAAAGGTATTAAAACTCTATAAATTCTATTCAAATAGCGTCTACATTCTAACTTCAAATAGAAAAGTAGCATAATTAATATGTTCACTTACCTTGGTATCGTTTCTGGCCTCTTGGTTGATTCTTCAGCTTTTACATTGTGTGGGGGCACATTCGTTGATGTTGTTCACCACCTCTACTCTCCTTTACATTCGTTGATGTTGTTCACCACATCTACTCTCCTTTCTACTTGACTCGAACCTATGTCTGATGAAATCTTTCTCTACTGGCGTTTTATCTTCTTGAAACATCTTAGTTATCTTGTTTTTCCCCTAGGGCTTGAATTGTTGGACAGATCTTTTCCAAACGAATCCAATCTCATGTTTCTTCCCAAATTGTTGGACAGATCTTCTCTGGATATAATCAATGTCATGTTTTTTTGCTAAATTGTATTCTAATATCGTCTTCGAGCCTTCCAATATCATGTTCTTGATTAATGGAAACATCTTTGGCAAATGATTTCATGGGCTTGCTTTCCATAAATCTCGGAATTTTATCTCTCCAAATCTTGTGAATAGCCATATGCTTGTCTGAAACATTAAGCCATGCATATCTACATATTAACCAATTCAGACTTTCAAACTTTAAAACTGTGGATGGCTAATAAGACCCAGTCTGATCACAATGCTTTGAATCTAATCAGATTTCCCTACAGACAAGCCACCTCTTCAGTCTCGAATAAGTGCCCAACATATCTTCTTTAGACAAATCCGATGTCATGTTTCTTCCTAGATTGCCTTACAGATCTTTTCTAGACAATCCAATGTCATGTTTCTTCATATTTCTTACCACACACAAGGCACCACTATATATTTAAATAGATTCAGTGGGTAGTTATAAGTCAAGGAAAAGTGTGTTGAGCTCAGGATAAATAGTATTCAGACTGCCCTATTTTCCTGCGTAAATTTGGCCTTAAATCTAGTTTGAATTATGACAGAAGTCAGAGCTCTGTTTATTGGAGGTGAACTTTGCCTGTGGAATTTATTTTTGGAGTTTTGGCTGATTATCTCTTTTCAAATAAACAACAAAAAAGAGCGGAACTTTTGACTCGTGGAAAAACAAAACTCACCAAAAATGAGGCAATATGAGTGCTGGATATCAAACATGGATCTCAATATAATTTCATTGCATCGACCTGGTTGTTAAGTTACCAATGATGTGATTCTGTACACGTTTCTCGTTTATTGGTAAATAATACATTTCTCTAGCAACCTCTTTTTGTTGTCAATGAAACCATAATGTTTCTTAGAGGAATAATCTCTGTTACTTATCTGAGATAAAAATATTTAAACCCAAATTTGGCCACTGCAACAAAGTAAGCCATTTTCCCTTAATGTTATTGTATTCTCTAATTATCATTTGTTTTTGGTTTCATTTCTTTTTAGGTTGTTGCATTTGTCAACTAGGTTCGTTTGTTGAGAGGATTAGAAATACATCATTTTTTAATCAGAGTATTGATTTAGACTTGTTTCTTCATTAAATTTTATTTATTTCTAAGCTAATTGGATCACTCACAAGTTCTTTTTTTAAATGAAGTTGGTTTAATTTCTTTTCAGGTTGTTGCATTTGTCAACTAGGTTAGTTTGTTGAGAGGATTAGAAATACATCATTTTTTTATCAGAGTATTGATTTAGACTTGTTTCTTCATTAAATTTTATTTATTTCTAAGCTAATTGGATCACTCACTAGTTTTTTTTTTAAATGAAGTTCAGATTTGCTTCCTTTGGAGTATACCTTCCCACCTAGATCTAGATTGGCACTCTCTCCTCAGTCTCCCTATTTCAATTTTGAATTGATTTGGAACCCTTGTTTCAATAAAAAAACTTCATCAGATCTAATTCATGGATCTTGGCATTCCCACTAAATTTCACTGAATTTCTTTCAGGTCAGTTAGTTTTGTATTAGTTCTATTTTTTTTTACATTCATTCGTCTCTTACCTCACAACTTTTTAGCTTTGTTATTCTCTTCCATTACTAGCTTGCTTGAACCCAACATCTACTTTTCTCTACAATTTAGCCTATCACTGGCCACATTACACCTCTATCACTGCTTCTGCAGATCAAGATCTTATGCTGTTCACGGTATCTAGAAGTACAGGTCATGCAGGGAATTCGGATAGGGTAAGTAATGTTGATTCTTTTACAATTATATGCAATTTGTTGTGCTATCTCTTCTTTCTCACTTGTAACTTGAATGTTGCAGGGAATTCGGATAGGGTAAGTAATGTTGATTCTTTTACAATTATATGCAATTTGTTGTGCTATCTCTTCTTTCTCACTTGTAACTTGAATGTTGGCAGACCTTGTACTCTGTTTCTCTGGGTCTGTATGTGTATGCTTGTTTTAGTGTGCATGTGTGTACTCAATGACATGACTTGTAGTTTCACTGGTACTTATGCATGTCATGTAAGGTATGTATATTTCAAATGGGTCTATCTGTCTGTTGAAATATGGACATCAATGAATGGCAGAACTGAGTTGATGTCTCTACTTTAAATGGTTGAAATGAAAATACTTGGCAAAATGGACTAATTACTCTTACTCTGGCCGTCTGTATCAATGCAGCTTTTGCAGGGCTAAAATGCGAAGGAAAGGAGGATGAAGATTGTGAGAAGTTATTGAAGAGCAATGGAATCATCACACGGAGTGGGATGCATTTTGGTGCACCTCAAACTTATGTGAGGTTGAGTATTATTGACAGAAACCAGACCTTCAATCTTCTGCTTAACAGGCTCTCAACTATTCATGGATGATTAGTTGAATCGCTCAATCATTGATGCGAGATCAACTATATTCCTTTTCAATGTTTACAACTACAAATACAGCAGTATCTTTAACTAGAAGGCCGAGCGACCATGGCAGGATGATACAAGGCTTTACAAAAGTTTATCCACTCTTCACAATTCTACAAGCAAATTCCCAAATCAGCGTTCTTTTCTTGGTTCTGTTCCAAATAATCTTTATATGTATGTGCACCACCTGCTCCTCATAAAAAATCATTCTCAAGATCGTGGAGGGCCTTCCTCCTTTTTGTTGAACAAAGAATTAATGTCACTCACTATAGCAATTGAACTTGAAACTACTGCCAGAAAAGTCATGAACAATGCAATAAATATGTCCTTCCTGGTTGAGATTCCATGGGTGTCTCTGCAATTAAAAAATAATTGAGGTTAGAAGTTACATACAAGCAAGGTGAAAGACGAAACCAGAAATGAAAAACAACTTTTTTTCTACCTGAGAGCAATGGAAGCTGGGAAGATGAACCCAATACAAATTGCTGCTGTGGCCCCTGTGAATTGAAATGCATCCCAGATACTTGGTATGAATGATGCCCCAAAGAAAATTATTCCAACTAACCCAGCAGTGATCAAAATGAACCTCTTATTATCCAAAACAAGATGCTTTTTCGCTGGAAAGACAAGCCCATTAAGATTAAGTCTCAGGGCAAAAAAAATGAGAGGACAGACCAGCATCAGATGTACAACATAGGTCACACGAACAATGTCATTCAGCACAACACTGTAGGGAACTCCCAAGTTGGTGTCAAAATTGGCCAGGACATCATCCATGGTCTGGTCTCCAAATAGAAGAAAGCCAAAAAAGCTTGTACTTATGCATACAATTGAGCACAATGCCAATGATGTGCGAACAATGGGCTGAATTTCTTAAGGGTCCTCAAGTTCATTGTATATGGAATGAACTGCATGGCACAAAGACATCACAATTCATTATAACATAATTCTAAATGCAATTTCAACTAATGAACTCTAAGATACTACACTGCAGGACCAGAGATGGAGGAAAATAATCCATAACATTGTAATGACAGATATAAGCAGTCACAGTAACTAGTACCACAGTGAAAAGCTTCAAGAACGAAGTAAAATCCACAATATCTGGTAACAATCTTGGTGCTTTGACGGTGCCACTGAACAACTTTACAATCGCAATACCAGCCATAATCACAACAAATACAACAGCAAGTGCAACTGATAATGCATAAGTGAATTTCAAAGAATCTCCAAATTCATGGAAATGAACATATCAATATAGGCATCAAGATTTGAACATCACAACTCCTAAGGAATAACCCATGATCCACATCCTTGAATGTATATGCCATATGCCATTTCTAATAGAGCAACATGAAAAGTCAGACAAATCGTTAAGCAGATGCCATCAGTATGTGACATTCCCAAGATATGTTGAATCCCCTCATATAATTACAGCAATTTCTAGACATTTAAATCCCTGAAAAGGTCCAAATGAAATATGATATATCAGAAAATCAGTGCTAAAAAATGCTTATCAGGATGAGCAAAGCAGACTTACCCACTCTCTTGAAAGACACCAACGGAGCTAAAATAAGGACTATGGTGAAAACTAGGATTGGAACACGTCCATTTCACCAATGAAATCCAAACCATTCTTCAAGTATACCAGCATGATGCACGCCATTTGATGATGTTCCACATAGCACATCGCCTGCCCAAATCAAGAAAACACCTCCATCAGACATAGAGATTTCTAATTCAAAGCCATATATAACATGGAATCATGCCCAAAGTAATATAAAAGTGGCACCAGATAATTGACCATTCAAACAAAAATAAAGGAATCTAAGAAAAAAGAGACACTAATAAGCATGTCAAGTCATGTATGCTTCATAGAACACTTAAACTTTGTTAAACAGAAACAAGTTGTTAGTGTTTCAGCTTGCTAAACTGCTCACAATGCAAAAATTGGGTTGAAGTTTCAATTCAAGCAGTACTTTTAAAATACTCTAGTTGTAACATACATGCTTAAATATTCCCACAAGATATACTATTTATCCTTGGATATTACCCTCAAAACTGGGCTAATTCAGACTGCGACCTAAAATGCATAACCTACAATGTTTAGATTGAATTACTTTTCAAGTCATCTTATCTTGATTCCTTCCTAACAAAAGCCTGTAAAAAAAATATCAACGGACTGCTTCTAAATCAATGATTGCAAATAGTTAAACTCTTCACAAGGTACGAGGGTCTCCCTCGATCTCCAACATATTAAACACGATGCAATTATGATCTAAAGTCAGATGAACAGAAACACACTCAAGTTCAAGATTCAGTGATTAAAAGCAAGGGACTATCACATATTTACCAAGATTCAACTTGGGAAATATCACTGAATAAAGGCAGTGATAAACCGGTAATTCACCTTATGTTGCATCCCTTTCCATAATCTCCCAACAATTTGGTCTCCTCAAACAGAAAATACTGATTATGATCGGTTGTTCTAACAACAAAGGGAGTGAGATTTTTTCAAAAGCCATCAGAAGCAGGAAACAAATAACAGAGGAGAAATAAATAATTTGTCCCAAGTACATGATTTTGTAATCAAATAAAAGGACTTTTTCAACTCACAAGGACTGAAAGATGACTCAAATGTGAAAATTATTTTTGTTTGTTTGTAGGGTTTAATCTTTATCAGGCTCTAGGTTTAAAGTTTTTGGTGAAGGGTTGAGGATTGAAACTCTCCTATGGAACATCCAGACTCGATCAAACATTAGATATTTTTAATGACAATATCACACAATTGAATATATTATTCTTCCATCCAACATAAAGCTGAACCTGACATGAAACTAGCCCAACCTAAACTCAACCTTCAATTTATAAAAATATAAATAACAAAATTCAGATAGCTAAGAAGAAAAGAACTATAGAGTGTATAAATAAAAAGGTTTTAAAACTCTATAAATTCTATTCAAATAGCGTCTACCTTCTGACTTCAAATAGCAAAGTAGCATAATTAATCTGTTCACTTACCTTGGTATCGTTTCTTGCCTCTTGGTTGATTCTTCGGCTTTTACATTGTGTGGGGGCACATTTGTTGATGTTGTTCACCACATCTACTCTCCTTTCTACTTGACTCGAACCTATGTCTGATGAAATCTTTCTCTACTGGCGTTTTATCTTCTTGAAACATCTTAGTTATCTTGTTTTTCCCCTAGGGCTTGAATTGTTGGACAGATCTTTTCCAAACGAATCCAATCTCATGTTTCTTCCCAAATTGTTGGACAGATCTTCTCTGGATATAATCAATGTCATGTTTTTTTTGCTGAATTGTATTCTAATATCGTCTTCGAGCCTTCCAATATCATGTTCTTGATTAATGGAAACATCTTTGGCAAATGATTTCATGGGCTTGCTTTTCATAAATCTCGGAATTTTATCTCTCTAAATCTTGTGAATAGTCATATGCTTGTCTGAAACATTAAGCCATGCATATCTACATTTATCAAATTCAGACTTTCAAACTTTAAAACTGTGGATGGCTAATAAGATCCAGTGTGATCACAATGCTTTGAATCTAATCAGATTTCCCTACAGGCAAGCCACCTCTTCAGTCTTGAATGAGTACCGAACATATCTTCTTTAGGCAAATCCGATGTCATGTTTCTTCCTAGATTGCCTTACAGATCTTTTCTAGACAATCCAGTGTCATGTTTCTGCATATTTCTTACC
>APFE030537802.1:0-36049 GCA_000404065.3 Pinus taeda | reverse complement strand
CGGTTGGAGATCGAGCATAAGAGGCGAAGGCTTCTTCGGTAGCAAATCCAATTATAGAGTCCCCAGCAACAGGGCAACAGGGAAGGAGGAAGCATTTGAGCTAGATCGAGACCCAGATCCCATTGAAGCACCTGTTGAAGCACTCATCGATGACCCAGTTACACCGGCCCGGAACCTATTGAAGTTGACCTAGAAGCAACACTTGTTGATTGAGTTTAGTTAGTTGTGGAACCTATTGAAGTTTATCTACAAGCAGTTGAAAAGCTAAAGCAGTTCTAGTCCCAGTCCTACCAGTTTCTAATCCAGATCCAGATCCACGTAGAGAGCACGACAATACTTCGATGAACATCATAGAATATAGGAACAACAGTGCACCTAGTAGGAACACTAGCTAATGGCGGAACAGCACTTGTAGAAACAACTAGAGATGCTTATAGCAACATATGCTTATATTAGAACACCACAGCTATTTTTTATCAAGTGAGATTATGACGTTTAAGACAGTATTTCGAGGGGCGGAAATTGTACTAAATCTGTGGAACACAATCTACATACAGCCCAATCCAAACTCTTCACTGAACAAGCTCCACTCGGCAATCTGATTCTGCAATCTAATCCAGTCCCATCAAATATAGGTCGTATCCAACCTTAGCAATTTCAATATCCGTATCTGATCTAACGGAAAGAACCCTTCCTTAGCAAGTGACTTATCAATAGCTCGAATACATACCAATGCGTATCTATCTATATTTCTTTATTGGGTCCAATTATTTCAACTTGACTCATCGAAACTAGATAGATGGGGAGCCCTGTAAAGCAAGGAGGCCCGTATTGCGCTATTCATGAACAGATGGGAGGGGTTGGTTCATTGATGAGATATCAATGAGGAAATCTCATATGCAGTTCCTAGCTTAGGTGTTACGACATAAGTTATTGTTCCCATAAGCTCAGTTCCGATATCTGCTAATGTAGCTATAAGCTTTGTTCCGACAAATGCTGTTGTTCCAAGAAGCTTGGTGGATTAGCCTCGAATAGTTCTGGCATTTGGTAGTGTTCCAAGTAGTCATATTAAACTATAACTTCGGAGTGTTCCCACTTGTGGGGGTGAGGCTGCGTGTGTCAAAGTCTATGTCGGATAAACTCAATAGCCGTATCAAGCAACCAGTGCAATGATCATGATTGCTTCGCTTACCGGAGCTACTAGTGCTTACTTAGGTTCGAAAAACACATATGGATATGGGCACCTTCCACCTAGTCGGACATGGATCCGTCCCTGCCTTATTCTATCACCCCAGTCCCTTCAGCTCCTCAACAGCAAGTAAGGACAGGTACGGGCGGCTAATTTATTGATCTTGGAGGGTTAACATCTTAATCAATAGGTGATAAGAGCAATTACAGAGTGTTCCTAGGAGTGGTGTTCCAACATCTTCAACCATAATGAGTTGAGTCATCCAAACTGATTTTGGCTCCTCTACATGGTCCAGTTCCGACATGCGCTATTGTTCCCATAAGATTTGTTCCGACATAAGCTCTTTATCTAATAAGTCATGTTCCAACATAAGCAATGGTTCCAAGAAAGCGGTGTTCCAGCATTAGTACGTGTTCCTAGAATAGGTGTTCTGAGATTAGCTAGTGTTCCTAGTCGTTGTATTATTGTGGAGCTTGGATGGCATATTACTTAGCGTGGGCGGGGTATTCTTTGTGTGGATGGATGATTCATACGTGAAAATACACAGCAGGCAAAAGGAATAGGTATAAATGGACATGCTATTCAGTCGGAGGTTACACGCTTAGCTGGGCCGCTCAGATACAACTGCTCACACCGGAGCCACAGAGAGAGGCTATTCCGCCCTCACAAGATTGATAGGAATTTAGGCCCCAGTACTAACCCAGTCAATAAACTAAAAGATGCATAGACACGCACTGTAACTACCCAACCCGGTAAACTAAGCTAACTGGCTAACCCAATCTACTAACTTATAACGGTAAAACACCCAATCAACTAATGCACAGACATACGCACAGGTCCAACCCTGACCTAACTAAAAAGCTACCCTAAAAGGAAAGGAAGGGACACATGCAAATATATAAGGTCCAAACACTCTGAACCTAACTAAGCTACTTTGCAAGGGAAAGGAAGAGACACATGTGCGTATGTAAGCTTAGAACTAAGCCTGATCTAGCGAATTGACTGACGTATATGTTAGCACTGGGGCAACCAACCAATGCTACTAAGCTAGCTAACCACATGCACATCTATAAAGTACTGGTACGACCGCTGCTAACCACTGCTACTAGACTGGTGCACTAACCTAGCTAACAACTAACACAGCCGACCAACCCTACGACATGCACGTATGTTAGCACTGGTACAACCACCGCTAACCCCACCTATAATTAGGCTGGTTCACTAACACAGCTAACTCACATGCCCATCTGGAATATTATGTATATTACTACTCACCCCGTCTCGCTCAGCTTAAGTCCCCGAGCGACAGCGAAAGGCCCTATCCGTGCTATTCTATCGGGCCGCCATCGCTCTTATAAGTACCTCTTAGATGGGGATTTGATTTCTACCCTACTATTGGTTGTCGGTACTTTCATACAAATTGGCTTGAAACTACCGAAGGGTGCGTAAGAATGGCTCGACTAAAAGGAGAGGTCAAAACCTATTTGTTCAAGTCCATTCTGCGAAAAGCAAGTTTGGTCAGGAAGAATCAAATCCTAAAGGTTGGGTGGCTCAAGAAGTTGTTCCGTTGGGTCGATCCTAAAGACCTTCTGAAATACGATTTCAACTATCAAAAACCATGGGTTGTTGGGGGTCTAGGCATAATTCCCCATCCGGGTCTCAAAATTGACTTTTTTTTTTAGGCAAATATCTAATTGACAGGGCCCTACTTTGAAGCAAGATGTTAAAGCCATGCTGATTGTTCTGGTCCGTGAATTCATTTGAAAAAGCTTCTGAGATGCATGTTTTCCTATCTAGAACCTGTGTTTGTATGGGATTTGAGTCATATCCATCCACCGGGGTCTCGACCTAGCATTTCTATTTAGTCAACTTTATGAATTCTGGCACTTAAATAGGGCCTGTGAAATCTCGTGCCTGATTCTGGGTTCCGTATGAAAGCATCCAGGTCGGGTGGTTCCGGTCAATCCCAAAAACGTCCTTAGAAGCGGTGTTGTCTATATTCAACCAAGTGTTGTGGGGGTTCATAGACATATGGGTCCATCTGGGTCTCTCAATTTTGTCTATTTTGGCAAGTCGATTACTCATAGCATTTTAAGGTGATTCCAATCAATCCATCCATAAATCTACCCAGCTCCATTCCGCCATTCCATCTATAATCGGGGGAGCGGGAAGCACTCTACTAAGAGTATTCGGCCAGCGAATTGACCATCCATAGCACAAGGCCCGCAGGACACACGATTAGGGTCTTGACACACAACTAGAAGTCCTTTTCACAATAGAGGCCTGGACACAACGTTATGTATGCCAGTTCATCCCACCCATTACGCTTTCAATAACAACACCCACCAATACACATTCGGCCTTCAGGAAGGACACAATCCTCATTCAGCTTTCTGGAACCCATACTCATTACACAACTTCAGGAACCAATACCCAGAGTTCACACGGGGTGGTGAGGCAATACACCAGATTCAAAACACACATTGTTGAGGAAGGTTGGCCCAGACACCGATTGATTGAGATTGATTGATTGAGCGATTGATCAATTGTATTGATGGAACACATAGTTTGAGGTCAGGCAGGACTACGGACGATACAGTACGGGAAGGTACAAGGGAACGGGAAGACACCGAGTGAGTTAGTCACTACCACGCACAAGTGTCCTTTTCTCTTTATAATGTATAGCGCTTTTTGAGTTTTCTATTAGACGCGGCTTTACCAAAGGCTAATACATAAGAAGAACTCCTTGCCCTAGGAAGCGCAAGCCCCTCCGGCTCCTTGCCCCTCCTATTTCTTCTCTGGCGGCTTTGCACCTTTGAAAGTGAGCTTTGCTTAGCTTAGAGATCTAGGAGCACTGGGCAGACTCTTCTTTAGAACTCGACTTCCATTCATCTCTTCCTAATGGTGCAAAATCTAAAGGGAACCCGATTTCGTTTTGTTACCAACTCCCTTCTCCAACTATTTATGCTCCTACTATTATTGGATTCACATAGTTGAGAACTAGGGAATTCAAAGAGCAGGGACTTAGCGACCCACATGAATAACGGAGCTAGAATGGAGAAAAGGTGATGGGTAAATATCATATTTAATAATGGCATGTGTGGAAGGATGTATTTTTCCTTGCCCCTCGGAGGGACAAGCGGCTTCACACCTTACACAGACTCTCATTCTAGGTTTCGTTTTATAGAATGTCAATGCTCTTTACAATGCTCTCAACATAACGGCCCACTAGCCCCAATTGAGCCACCCAAAATATAGTGAGTTGTTGAAGGATGCACAGAGGAAGATAAAGAATATAGAGAGTTCATAGATCGTGACACCTTGATCGGACGTGGCCCATGGGTTACTCCAATCTCCACCTCTTCATGGCCTCCTACCCCTACATGAGATAGTCAAAGATGATCCCAATAGTACCATCGACCTCAACAACAAAAAACTCCAGAATAAAGCATGTCCTCTCCCCCTATGGCCACAGCCACACGGCATACCTGTGCTCACCTCACCAACATTCTCGATCCTACCTCCCCTAATCCACCTGAGCTTACACATTGGACACACATGGGATGTACACCTCTTGACCTATCTACCACCCAATGTGATTAGTCCTTTTCCCTACAACCACCTAGCAATGACCCTTCCTCAACCTTGATCATGGAGGAAAGCCCTCAAACCACCCTTCCTCCTATGATCAACATAGATGAACCCCAATTGGAGTATGTGCTTCCCTCCTACATCACCCGTGTCTCATCGACCAATTCTGCACCCTTCACTCTGGAACCCTACCATGTTGTCATCCTTGCAATGCCTATATAATCCTCCTGCACTGGTTCTCCTCAAGGGTTTCTATGGAATCCTCTCCTTTTGGTTGCATGAACTTCTTCCCCAAAGAAACTACCATGTCCACCCCTCTGCTAGATTCCCCGCTACTATAGTAAACTCCCAACACCTCAACGCCCTCCACAAATATAGTAGTAGTATCCATTGAACAAACACAAGCACACACTGCCAAAAGAATTCTAAGGAATTTCATTTTTGTGGCTTCCTCTTATTTCTAGGATTGAAATCTGAGAAGGAGACATACCATGGTTCATATTGATTCAAGTTGTATCAACTCATGAGGAACATGAGATGCCATTGGACACATTGAGAACATTGGATTAAGTTCTGATTGAAATGCATTATGCTAAGATGGCAAAGTTGTGACAAGATTTTGATTAGAGTAAGAAAATGCAAGGTTGAAGGTTCAGTTCATAGAATGACAAATTACGCTCAGCAATGCCTAGTGATAGAATGAAGCCCAACAAGCTTTGAACATGACTATTCTAGCTTTAGAGACAGAGTTGGCACATAAGACAAAGGCAATAAAAGGGTTGACAATTGTGCGATAAGATGTTGAGGCTAGGGTAGATAGTCTCACTATGAATGTGAAAATATCATAAGCCACAGTGGCGCCCCAGGTATTTTCTTAACAGACAACACTTTCGCTTTTCCTTGATAGTACAATGTTCGCTTTGTGGAAGAAGCATGCGACACTTTTTGAAGCTTTCACTTCTCTTCTAAGCATGATTAGAAGGTTCTATGGATATCACACTCTCTTACAATGCTAGTATGTTGAGCAACAACAACCAATCCTCAGTTCGTCAAATGAGCAAGCCCTTGTCAGATAGTGATACAATGAAATATTGAAGTTGTTTATGTTTGTGCTCCTGCCATAACAGCTTGGAGTCCATATCATGGTTCAGATCACGCTGCGGTACTATTGATTGTTATTGCTCCAAGAACTGACCGAACGCTAATAGGGCATTTGATTTTATAAAGGCCTCTCAGACGCTTTCTATACGTCTGCCTTGAATTAAATGACCTTTTCTACCTACGCGACACTTCTCCTCTTTTTGGTGCTCGGCCGGTTGTACCTTTCCATATAGATTTGGCCCGTCAACCGGCTTTGAGGAGACATGCTTAAGAGCCCTTACTGATGCCCACGAAGTGAGGGAATGAGCTTGGTGCCGAACGAAGTGAGATCCACCTCGATAGCTAGTCTGCGGGCTGGTAATCATCCAGAGCTAGTTCGTTGGCTGCTTCCTTGACCAGACCATTAGGCCGGCTCTTAATAGTATTGGTGTGGTGGCCGTAATAGCTACTGTACATCTTTGTGGCCGCCTCCAAAGCCACCTGTACCACATAATGAAATTAGTTTCTTTCACCTTCAGCTCCTATACACGCTTAGATAAGGAAGTATACTTACTTATGCTAATACAAAAGCTGGTAAACCTACTAAGCAATAGTTGGTGCGCTAGCAATGCTTCAAAGTTCCCACCCAATAAGAAATTGATTCCTTCTATGAATCTTCCTCTCAAGCAGTTGGTAAGACTGAATCGTATTCTGGAAAGGCTCGGCCGGACCGGATCTGAGTACGGGTATGTCTGACTTCAACTTCATAAGTAATTGAGAAGAAGAGCAATCTCATGAAATAAAGAGTCTCCGCCCCCACCCCATTGTAGTCAGTTAGTTGGTTCTGGGGATTAGATTCTATACGTCAAATTCATGCCCCACCCCCAACTATATAAAGAAAGCCCAATGGTGTCTGCCCGGGATGACATTGAATATATTCGTGCCGGGGCTTTTGGCTCTTCCTAAATGGCACGTGTGGATAGCTAGCGGACAATGCCGCTATTATAGCAGTCAGTAATTATGCGCTTTTCTGCCCTCGCCGACGAAGTAAATAAGTAAGCGACTGCTGGTCATGATGCGCAAGAAGGCTCGACCATAAGGCCCGTAGGGATTTTCTCGCTTCACCTTCCCCAAAGAAGTGAGGGACTCGGCCGAGGTTACGAGGTCGAGGAGAGGAATTATATATACGTAATTACGCATCGAGAAACGGAGTAAATCGAGTAAGTGTTAGAGATTGATTGATTGAATGGCTGGCATCGTATGCATGATACAACGTTCTTACCCTTAGACCTTACTTCATTTGGTGTTTACTTACTACCTGCCTACCTGTCCGACCTATTACCCTACCTTGGATCAATTTAGCGCTTAGTAGGTACCACTATTTGACCTCTTAGAAGCAGAAGCAGGACGGAATCTGACTTACCCTTACCTTTAGACCTTCACCCCAGACCCCAGTACCAATCAGCCTGAATCAATACCTACTAGTCTTGGTTCCTTCACTGGAACTAGGCTGATCTGAATCTGATTTCCTCTGTTATTTTGGATCAGCAAGCAGACATCAAACCTTTCTTTACCTTACCTCTTTCTTCACTTAAGTGTTTCCTAATTACCCTATACCAATCGGATGATTCGAGCGCTTAGGCAAGTACGGGACAGCTAAGCTCCGGTAAGGTTGCTTGCTTGTAGGTTAGCTAGTGTGGTTTGTAGTGGACGGTTAGATTGTTTGGCTGTATGGTTTATTTCTCTGTTCCCTTACCTCATGAACAGCCTCTTTCCAGCCCACCTACGTTCGCCTTCAGACGTTCATCAGAAAGAAGGAAACATACGTTCACCATCCCACCAACCAGCAGCTCTCCAACCAGCTCTACAACCAGCCAGCCCAAATACCACTTTATATATGTAATTCCGCTTTAGGCTATCATAATAGATCGTAACAGAATCTCGTATATAGAGAGATAGTCTAAAAGGGAAGGGAGGGTTTGGCTTTAAGGAAGACATGGCAGCCTAAGCAAAGTCGTCGACAATGAATAAGGAGAATTCAGTGTCTTGTCTAGCTCTGCTTTCAACCTGATTAGAAAACAAAATCTAGTGTTTCGGATCAGATCAGCAATCTCCTGACCGGTTACTGTCAAGTAGTTATCCCAACCCTTCGCTAGATTGAGGGGAATAAATCAAAGCGAAATTACATATATAATAGCAGATTGGATTCGATACCGTAATTACATATGTAATTCATGAAAAAAAGAGATCCTAATCGGATCAAATCTCTCTCATTGAAATGGAAATTTAGGATGAAAGCCAAGCTCTCTTAGTAAGGCCCGAAGGGACTCGGTCGAGGTTACGAGGTCGAGGAAAGCTATCAAAATCATTCTTACTATCGCGATCCGGAGCGTCGCGGTCACTGTACCATGATCCAGGTTGGTAGAAATTAGCTTGGTCGGGATTGCCCGCCTACCGGATTGGGGATCATCGAATGACACTCACACATTGATCGAAACCACTCCTTCGACCCCCAATCTGACACTCATCATGGATCCGGTCAAGATCAACGCTAAGGAAACCAAGGAACCAAGAAGGAGCTAACCATCGGATGCCAACAAGCAAGCAAAGCCTTATCGACCAACACACAACAAACACTGGATACTCCTTCCCTTCACCCTCATCATGCACTACACTCCTAATCCTCGTGCCCCCAAGACGATAACAAGGACACACCGCAAGGCAACCTCCTTGATCGGTATCTGCACCCTTGCGGACCATTTCACCGGCATCACGGCTACGCAAACCTACAACCATATGGCTGGGACGAACCTGGGTCATTCTCCTGATAAGGTAACCCCTATCAGGATGCGGAAACAGGCTCGACAAGGGGCCGCCATCAATAGACCTGCCCACCGGAAGACCTAGCACCTGCCCTTACTAACCACTCGCTTAATGAATCGCTTAATGGGTACTGCTACAGACTTCTACGGGATGGGATGGGATTAAACAACCTTACCTTACCCTTTCTTACTCCCCACCACACACCACATAACACCTTCACTCCGTACCCCCTATACGCCTTAGATTAGCGATACAGCATTCACAGGCTTTTGAAAACACTTGCTTAATTAAGACTTTTGGGGTACAGCAAGCACTTAGAACAACCTTGACTATGAACCCTTTACCCTACATTGATATCATTCCCTTTACTTCAGTGTTTCCAATAACCCCCCCCATATTTCTCTTTACTTACCCATAGATGAATTCAACCTAGGTCACAATAATCAAAGCAAAATCGAAGGAGTATCCAAGTATGCAGGTTTAGCTCAGTCTCAGTCTGATGAGGATATAAAGTGGCACAAAGTGATAGGGTAAGGAATCAAGGCAACTCAAAGGGATCAAATGTCAAAGGAGGAAAAAGTATCAAGGAGAAAAAGGAGTGTATATTACAGAATCTCCACTTAGACCTCTCCTACCGTAGCCTTTGCTTATTCTCCCCCTTTTTTCTCTTTACCACTTGATCGATCTGCCGCTGAACAATGACTGAACAGGTTCACACTGGACTGCTGGGCTTAGGAAGGACAAGCAGATGCTGTTCTGCTGCTTGCTATGTGAAAGCTGCCTACACCTCCGTTGCTGCTGGTTGTGCAGCTGCTTTCATCGTTGCCGCAGGGCGGGGAAACAGACTGGCACTGGGACTGGTGGGTTGATGGATTGATTCACTGATGGACGGGGAGCTGTACGGATGCATGTCTGGATACCGGCTGGGATTGATGTTGGAATTGATGCTGGCTGAGATGCGGGCTGGGCACAGGGAAGGAAGCTGGCACTGTTGGGACTGGCCGGAGATACGACACATACATTGGTTTAGATCCCACCTAACACTTATATATGTTCTATGTTCATTATTCATTTCGTTATCTTTCGTTATCCAGATGGCTGTGGCTGTACGCTTAGCTATGATACTGATACGCCACTAACCATGCTGCGGCTTCTTCCCGAAGGTATAGGTTGGACCCGCAGAAATAGAAAGACAGATACCCGCATCCAACTGTCCCCACGCAAGGTGAAACTGTGCGCGCAAGAGCTATGGATTCTTCGAGGAATAGGGGTGAGGCAGCATTACGGGCCATCAATGAATTATGGTTAAACCTTTGCTACTCGCTCTGTTGCTATAGGATATGAAACCATAGAATCTGCTTACTTCGCTGGTTCTGCATCTGGATTGGAAATGAAAAGGACCGAAACCTATGCTTCTAGGTAAACTCAGTCCACGCCTTACGCGGTTAAGTCAATTATATACGTAGTAAATGTAAATGGTGCTTTTTCCACCTTGGCTATGCTTGCCTTTGCTGGTGGTGGATCAACTGCCTCTGCCCCTGCCCTTTTGATTGGTGTTGCTAATGATGCTCGGGCAACAGGATCTGGAGAACGATCTAGGGAACGAACTGAATCTGAAATTGATGGAACAGAATCTACGCCTGGAGTTGGAGAAATATTACAAGTTATTTGAACCAGATACCTACCTGACCACTTCTTGGGTAGATGACTTCAACAGGGATAAAGACAGCAGGAAAATACTAGTCAAATGGTGGGCTGAGGGTATAATATTTCAAGTTAGAGCCGATGGTTTTTCTCCTTCTATTCACCTAAGAGAGCCATACATTTATGCTGTTGCTATGGTAAGCAGGCTGCTCTATGGTGAACCAGATGCCACGCATGTGAAAGAAGCCGAGGTCCCATTAATATACACTGTTTTCAAGCAAGGATCACTTTGAAACTGGGCAGCAATCCTCAGACACACAATGAAGCAGGCAATACTCAGAGCCAAGGAGCATAGCCCAGATTCCCCTCCAACCTTTTATATGGTTTCGTATTTCTGAGATATCATATGTGCTAATCACCCTTTTCCAGGCATGGGATGGGCATGGAGCATCTCAAACATCCCTGTACAGGTATACTGTAAGGATCTGTGGGAGAACAAGTACAAAAGACAGTATGCAAACATTTGTTATCATTTCTTTGCACAGGCCTTTGAGCTAATATTAGGTAAGCCAGCACCGATACTATCTGATGAAGCCATGCAAGTGCTCAGCAATATAGGAGACTGGTACATTGAAAAGGACTTTACCTATATAAGAATCTATGGAGCAACAGCAGCCCCACACTTACTTCCCAAGTTTGTGCTTGACAGGCTGGTGCTAAGAGAAATTGCATACCAGACTATATTGCATGGATTCAATGCATTCTTAGTGAAAGAAAAGCTAAAGTCCTTCATCAGTTATTCTCTATACATTGGTCGGCCTCAGCATAATAAAGCACATAATAAATGGCTTAAACAACTGCCTATGCCTTCGCTACGGGGTTAACTGCTGCATCTGCCTCTACGGTAGCTTCCATTCGGTCAATGAACTTATCCAGGTCTGCATCTTATATAATGACGGAAGGATCTGGATATTGAATAGGGCCTATAATTGCTCCTGGGTGCGGATCTCGTCAGTCTGGGTCTGGATCACGAAGGTCTGGGTCTCGATCCGGCACTGATGGAAGGTATGCTGCTGGTACTGGATCAAGAGCTTATACACGTGCTTAAACAAGGTAAACTAGGTACGATGCTACTGGTCCTACTTATTGGTCGACAGAATCAACAGCTTAATCTAATGGTGGTTAAGCTGCTACTACTGGGCTGGACCCGGATATCATTAGCTCAGCCCAACTAGGAAGAGATGTTCAAACCTCCGCCTCCTGAAAATGGCCAAATTAGTAGGATGCGTAAGCATGCTCGACTGTTAAGGCCGCCATCGTGCCCCCGGCAGGGTGAGGTACGAACGCTCGACTAATAAGGCCGCCATCGCTCGACCAACGGGAGAGGGAAAGATGTTCAAACCTCCGCCAAGGATGCGTAAGCAGGCTCGACTGTGAAAGGAGAGGATGCGAAAGCACGCTCGACCACCCTTTAGTTACTTATTTTGAGAGGGGCCACCCAATAAGCATCAAGGAAACTCCCGCCCATCGTTTTCACGCTCACTCATCATATGGGTGAGGGCCCTTACTTCTTCATAGGGGCGGAGCCACTCACTATTCATATGGTGAGGGGTCACGCACTATTCATATGGTGAGGGTTATTAGATAGAATTTACCACCCCAATACGCTAGGAGAGGAGGTAGTAAGGGAAAATAAGCCTTCTTACCCGTACTCATTCAGCTAATCAAGTCAGTCAGAAAGGAGGAGGTTTCATTCACCTACTTAAGAAGCTAAGAAGGTTGGGAAAAGGAGGTAGTAGTTGGAAGAAGACTCACCTACTTATTCAGCCTCACATAGAAGGTTTCACTCACCTACCTACTTAGAAGGCTTATAGGGAAGGTATAGTAGAAGCCTATCCTTACCCACTATCTAAGAAGGTTTCACTCATCTACCCACTCATCTAATTAAGAAGCTTAGAAGGAGAGGTAGTAGTTGGAAGGAATAAGACTGAAGAGAAAAGAGATAAAGACAAGCTCCGACTTAAGCTAAGGAGGGAAGGCAGGACCACAGCTAAGGTCTGGCTTAAGCTTTAAACAACTATCTGTCTGTAGCTCCGTAGCTTTATAGCTCTGAGCTATGTCCGGGCCCACTCCAAATTATGGTCCCTAAACGTAGCTTTATAGCAGGCGGCTAGGCTTTAGCTTTCAAAAACCTATGCTACGGCGTCTTCGGTAGGGGAGGAGATGACAGATTCGTATCGAATGTTGAGGAAAGGGCATCCGTTTACGGCGTGGGATAGAGCGTGGTGAAAGCTGCTGGATCGTATCCCATCTCAGCTGGGGATCGGTTTGCGGCAAGGGATGCATAAGGTACTGCCGGAAAAGAGAAGAGGGCTAGAATGAGAGGAGCATCGAATCGAGATTAGTCCAACACTTATGGGTCAGGGGTATCGGTTCGTGATATGCCAGTCGATAATCCCTTCCTTGATTGGATAACCAGCATAGTGTTTTTGTTGTTCATTCCCCCTCGCCTATGGGATCGGATGGATGAGCGTGCTATCTTTTCTCGGGTTGGGTGGAATATCAAATCATCAGCTTTTCGTCCAGACAATATCTATTGACAGCAGGAGATCCAATCCATTTTGATATGGCAGGTTGTCGATCGCATACTTTCTTTTGACAGCTTGAGCGTTGGCAGCCTTACCGATCGATACCGAACAGGAGGTCCTACAGATACTCACAGGGAGGGACTAATCCAATGGGAAGCACTCTTCGAACCTATCCTCAGTGAGTGCATGAACCTCACGATGATACCAACAACAAGGAATTCCTACAACTAGACTACCACTATAAGGACTTGACTACTAGAGACTGGCCTCTATAATGAGACTCTTGAGAACTCTTGGTCTTCTTTTCTCACTAGAGCTGACAGTAGGAGCTATTCACTAACCAGGGCCATAGAGTAGGGCAACGGGGGAAGGGTTCTATTTCACAGGTGAAACCTAAACCTAAACACCCTTCTCACCATATATAGGGAACCGGAGGAAGAACCTTGAAACTATAGTGGGCCCTACCTACCTAACCCTTAGAACAGAGAGCAATGAGTAGGAAAGATACATATCCTACACAAGCAAGGAGTTTCACCATGATGACCTACATTCAAGACGTTGTCACCCTACCCAGGGCGCCCAGGAACCACCTATTGAATTGATAGCGGCCTCAGGAAAGAACCCTCAGGAAAGCGTAAGCGGGGTCAACAGCGGAGCGGGGGATATATTAGATAGCTTAGAGCTCCCTCACTTTAGGGGGAGGCTCAACCACCGTCCCTACTCCTCATCAAACTAGGAATCAGAGAGAGATTGAAAGGCCTTATGCCATGTAGCGTATATATAATATCATCAGAAAAAAAGATCTATTATATATGTCATTACGCATCAAAAACCTCCGCCTCCTAAAATGGCAAGAATAGGCCCGGTAGGGACTCACTATTCATATGGTGAGGACCTTTAGGTGCTCGACCAAAGCCCCCACCCACCCAATAAGTAAATTGAGAGAAAGATGTGAAACCTCCGCCTCCTCTCCTCTCCCTTATGGTCGAGCACTTAAAGGTCCTTATCAGTCGAGCCTGCTTGTGCATCCTGAAAATGGCAAAATAGGAGCTAAAAGTTCAAAAAGCTCCGCCAAGAGAAAATGGCAAATATTACGGTTTAGCAGACAATACATATATGGGCATATGTCATTACGCTTGCTTATCAATGCATATATGGGCATATTCATAATTACATATATAAAGAATGACCAACGGGAAAGGACATTCTTGCTCGATGACCGGGGAGAGTGAGAGGATGCTACAGCAGGC
Source organism: Pinus taeda (assembly GCA_000404065.3). Classification (NCBI taxonomy): domain Eukaryota; kingdom Viridiplantae; phylum Streptophyta; class Pinopsida; order Pinales; family Pinaceae; genus Pinus; species Pinus taeda. The sequence continues at coordinate 21,884 of APFE030537802.1, read as the reverse complement.
TCGACCAACGCTAGTTACCTATTTGAGAGCCCAATAAGTAAATTGAAATTGGAAGCTTGCTTGACGTTAGTAAAGCAAGGAACGTAGGTCGCTTGCTCGGACAAAAGGAGAGCAAGGTGAGCCAGCGAACTCTGACAATAGGCCCAAGGTTTCGTTAGCACCCTCGACTAAAAAGCCCGACTCGGCCGAGGAGGTCGAGGAGAGGGAAAGATGTTCAAACCTCCGCGTTATTGGGTGGGGGTGAGCAAGCGAACTCTCGACAAGGGGGGCCGCCATCGAAATGAACAAAACTCGGAGTTCAATTAGCCAGAACCTCCGCCAAGGTGATAAGCCAAAAGAAGAGGCTTTCAAAACCTCCGCCATTGAAGTGCCGCCAAGGGAAAGAAGGTTCCTTATGAGGGAAAGGAGATTCAAAGCTCCGCGAACAACAACCCTCTTATCTTCTTACTGTCCCTAGGAGAGAAAGTGTTGCCCTAACCCATTGATGAAGCAGCCAGGAAGAAGAAAGTACAGTATGAGTATTGATGGTATGCTTCACCTTACCCTCGACTTTCTTAATGCCTTCACCATAGGACGATGGCTTCGCTCCTTTACCAACCATTCTTTCACCAGGAAGAGAAGTACAGGATTAGTATGGATGGCATAAAACAACAACCTCCCCCTTACCCTTTCTTACTACCCTCAACCTAGGACATGGAGTGATGCCCAACCCATTACCCTTCTATAAGGAAACGATCAACCAACCTTGATTTAGAGAGTACTGCCTGCCCAACCCGTTTATGAAGCCAGGAATTGAAGAGGGTACAACATCTATGAACCTTTGACTTACGAGCATCCACCAGATACTTGACTTACCTCTCCCTTCAACAAACCGGTTATTAAGCGCTGCCTGCCCTTGTCTGGTTACATACAAGCGATATACATTCCTTACCCAACCCACACTTTGGACTTTATGCCCAGCCAGTCAGGAGAGTCATTAAGGGGAAAGAAACCCAGATCCATGCCAGGTTTCATCGCCTTAAGGTCCTTGTTGATAACCAATAGCCGCTAGTCTTTGCCAGGATTTATTGCTAGTCATTAACAGAAGGTCAGTCATATAGATACAGAGACATACCCGAGAAAGAAAGAAGGAGGCCCCCATACCCCGGGAAGGTACTATGTGCAGGGAGTGAATGTTGTGCAGTGAATGGATGGCTTAAGTGAATCAATTCTCTGTGCTTTTAGTGGCTTCTTTGAATCTTCTATATGGATATGTGCTTTCAACTATGTGCCCGGGGCGGGGTGCACAGAATACCCATACAGGGTGGATGAGGGATGCTGCAGTGAAAGAATTGATTCATCGATTCTTATTTTCGTTGATTTACAATTTGAGGTTCTGACAGAAGCCCAAAGGAATAAGGTTATGCAAAAGTGAGTGGCCTTGGACTGGTAAATTCGCTAGTCAAAAGGTGGCCTATGGCAATATACCTATTGGATAAAAGTTCACATTTTCCTTGCACTAGGAAGCACAAGCCCCTCCGGGACATTTTCATCTCCAATTAGATATTACTCTCCGAAGAACTGACTTGTATACTAGTAGTTATTTCTCTACAGCTTAAGATCTTCACTCCAATGGACAGACTCTCTTTAGGCTAGTTAGGGGGACCAAGGAGAACCTATTGATAGGGGGAATTCAGGAAGCAAAGAGGTGGCTTCTCTACTATATTTGGATCACAAGGAGCATAAGAGCCTAGTATCATTACCGGTAAGTGAGTTGGAGGTTCGAGGGTATAGAACATGGGGACGATTTATTATCCCTCGATGGGTACATGAGATTGTCTCATATTGGGAGTGAGAGAAACTCAAGTAGAAAGAAAGCTAAGCATCAAGTGCATCAACTCTGGGATCAACTACCTACTATCAGTATCACGTGTATCAAATCTAGGATTATTGACAGCTTAAAGTAGCCTCATTGAGTAGCCCCTAATTAGGCCCCATTGAAGCCCCATTGAGTCGTCCCCTCTCCCTGTGGATTCGCCAAGCGGATTGATTGGATCATCCGGGTACTAAGCCCATCCCAGCGGCTTCAATTAGCCGAGCCCAGCCCAATTATCCCAGTTTATGAGAAAATATGAGTATCCAAGCCCAGCTATGACTAGCATTTTTCTTTCTGTATGGCTATGAGTACCGGCGGCTCTGACTACCATCTCTTAGCAATGCCCTTCTGGCTATATCAACTATCATTGGCTGTCGACCACCTTCTGGTTATCACTAACAACAAACAGACATTGACTAGCGGCATGGACTCCTAGCCTCAACTATGGGATATCGTCAATGAGAACTAACTATAAGTGGCACTGACTGACCTTCAATCGAGTACTCCCGACGGGTACTCCTCTTTCCTGTCTATCGGAACTTTCTGGGAATGATTGATTGGGAATGATCTTCATTCAAGCGCAATGACAACAGGCTATCAGCGACCACAGGCTATTGACTATGATCAATTACTTGGCACAGACTAGAGCTATATGCCCTGAGTATCTCTTTGATGAGTGTAGCCATTATGAGTATAGCTTCCCAAGAGTATGGCTTCTTTCTGACACTGAGGAGTAGTGGCACTGAGTAGCTGCAGTGACCATAGCTTCTAGACTTACCTAGCTCCTATGCATTGATTGTTTCCAGCCAAGCTCGGTTAAGTATCCCAGTAGCCAAGCGGAGTAGCGCAGTCTGAGTAACCAAGCCAAGCAGCGATTGAGAGTATCCAAGCATTTGATTAGCGCAGCAGCCACCAGCCCAGTAGATTAGCCCGGTCGAATAGCGCAGTAGCCATCCCAGTTTCATGGCGCAGCAGCCACCAGCCCAGTTGAGTCGCAAAGTATAGTACCCAAGTAGAGTATCAAAGTCGAGTATTCCAGTAGCCAAGCCCATAAACCAAGCCGAGCAGCCGAGGATCCAAGCAGCGTAGCAAAGCCCGGCTATGATCGGCTTACAATGATTGGCTATCGATACAATGGACCGTCTGTCAAGTACTCCCGACAGGGCCTCCCGGCTATGACTATTGGCTATTGATACAATGACCTTAAGGCGCCCTGGCAATGCTCGGCTATGACTCCTGGCTATTGGCAAAGATAACCGGCTATTTGCACTGACCGTAAGGCAATGAGAACAGGCACTGAGTGTCTATGACAACCGGTTATAAGCTATGACCTTCTGTCGCAGATGTCTATGTCAGGTACTTTATGTGCTGGCTATGTCCGGTGCTTATTGTGTTATGGCTGGTATGAGTGGGTAAAACTGTATGGGCTACGTTAGGTGCTTATTGCGGTATGTCCGTTATGTATGGCTAAGTGTCTCTATGGCTATGACTGTCAATGACGACTGGCTAGGAGTACCGGCTATAGTGACAAGGCCTCCCATCTCTTGGCAATGACTCCTGGTTATGATTGTCTATGTGGTTGCTCTATGTACCAGCTATGTGAGGTGCTCAATTTTCTATTTGAACTGATGCATGAGGACACCGGCAGAGCCCGTAAGTCATAGTTCGGTCTTGTATTTGTTATTTTCTTTTTGAGAGCCAGCTACTAATGCAAGTAGCCAAACACCTTTAGCTCCTAAACGTCATTGGGTAATTATCCCTACCGAGTACTTCTATTGGGGTTCAGCTGATAGGTTGTTCCCTTTACCTCGGTCCTCCTTCTACTCTTGGGTGATTTTCCCTCCCGCGCTACTCACTGGGGCTGCTAAACGAACCATGCTGCTAATCATTGGGGCTGCTAAACGAACCATGCAAGTCGTTATCATCCAATTAGTGATCTAACCCAGTCAGTTTGGTTGTCATCCCCACCTCCTAACTACGGGGTGATAAGCCCCACCTCTATACTAGGTTTTCATCCCTACCTCCTTTACGCTAGGATGCTGGGCTGGTAATCACCCCTAAGCTACTATGGGCTGGTCATCCCTCCCTAAATATGTAATATGTATATATACGTATATATATATATATCTTATCTGTGTGTGTATTCCCGTATGGGTCCTCTCCTCTGTGTGTAGCTGAGCAGCCCGGTGTAGCTCAGCCCATCCGAGTCGATTAGCGTAGCCTCGGGGATTAGAACGTATTAGAGCCAGTGGATGAAAGCCAGTGGATGAAAGCAGTCGATTAGGCAAGCCAAGTGGATTAGCCAAGCCCATTGGATTAACGGAGCCAGGTCGAGTAGCGTAGCCCAGTCAATTCATGTGGGAATGAGGGGCACGTGAAAGAAAAGCGAACATAGAAGCAATTACGAGAAGGCATCCTCTATAGGTTCCCAAACATAAAAGAATCCATCGCCACACCTGGCTATATGTCTACACCTGTCTATTCACCCCACCTTCCTCAATTCCTAAGCAGAAATTCTTTCTAAGTCAGCGGTTCTTTCACCCGTTATGTCCCTTCCTTCTTTCTCCCCTTATTTCCTTTCTGCCTTCCCCAGTTAATCGCTATCGCTCATGGCTTCCATCAAAGTCAAGGTTCCTTCCTCAGGCCTTGTGATTGCGGTAGGCCTAACTTTACTGTCAAGTTCCTATTTAATAGGTCATTAATCGTTTCATTAAGTTCCCAAGAGTTCATATCTTTTCTTTCTATTCAGCCAAGCAACCCACCTCGTTCAATCATTATTAGCTGATCGGCCCCCGGAGGGCATCATTGGAAGGTGACCAAAGCAAGCAATGTATTTCAATTTACTTATTGGGGGGGGGGGCTTATGGTCGAGCCTGCTTACACATCCTTAATTGGGTGTTTTATAAGCCTCCTGGGTCGAAGGGTTACCATATGGGTGGTTTATAAGCCTCCTGGGTCGAAGGGTTACCATAATGGGAAGATTTATAAGCCTCCTCCGTAAGTAGCTTGGTTGCTAGATACGGCGTAGTTAGTTATATATGAGCATGTGGTAGTTTAGGTAGAGATAGAGATGTGCACCTCGGCGAGATGGCGTAATGACATATATAATGATAGTGATTTTCTAGCTAGAGGCAGCCTTGAGCAATATATAAAACCCCCAAAGAATGAAGCGATAACTCGATTTGGGGATGCACTTTAAGGCTCGACCAATATTTACCCACCCAATCCCCTTAGGCGGAGGTTTTCACATATTTCGATGGCGGCCAGTCGAGCATCCTCTATCTAATTCGGCCATTTTAGCTTGGCGGAGGTTTTCACATCTTTCCCTCCGTTTTACTTATTTGGTGGGGGGCTTTGGTCGGGCACCTAAAAGTTAGGTTTACTTTTGTGTTGGGGTAACAGTCGAGCTGTGCGATCCTATTTTAGCATTTTCAGGAGGCGGAGGTTTGAATATATTTCGATGGTGGCCAGTCAAGCATGCTTACGCATTCTACTAATTTGGCCATTTTAGCTTGGCAGAGGTTTTTCAAGATTCCCCTTCAATTTACTTATTGGGTGGGGGGCTCTCCTCTCTTATCAGCGAGCCCCCTAAAGGTCCTTACTAATCGAGCACCTAAAGTCTCTCCTTCTTTATGAGTCGAGCCCCCTAAAGGTCCTAACAGTCGAGACCTCAAGGTCCTCTCTCTTCCTTATCAGTCGAGCCCTAAAGGGTCCTTAACAGTCGAGCCTACTACGCATCTTTTGTCGAGCACCTAAAGGTCCTATTATAGCATTTTCATGAGGCGGAGGTTAGGGAAGTTTTACTTATCATTTGATCATATCAACTTGGCCATCTTGACCCATTTGAAGCTTACTTTTTCAGATCTGCCTTGGCGGCACTACAATTATAATTAATGATAACAAAACTTTAAGAGCATCATAACATGTGACTAAAGATTAACATTTTATTCTTTCCTTCATGATTCTAACACAAAATGATATTTTTGGTTGATAGCAATCTTTGTAATATACTTGGATCTAATAATACGTTGATGAAAGATTGAGATGATTTTATTATCTTCATAAAATGTATACCAATATTTTCTCTATTTATAAAATAATACATTTTAAAATCTTAACTATCACAATGTTGAATACATAAAACTCAATCATATTTTTTAGCAAGTGAGGCATGTACAGATTGTCTCCACAAATCTTCAATTGAGAAGAAATATTTGTTGAAAAATCATGATTAAAGGGTAATCTTGATTGAGGTTTCAAGGTCTTAATTGATTACTTGAAACCATGATCATTTAACTCAAAAATGATCTCCATCAAATATGGGATGATATTTTAGCTTAATTACCAACTTAATGAGAAGATTCCAAAGTCTTTGTTTCCTTAGAATTAATTTTTTATTTTTATTCTCATTTCAAAACATGGTGTTGTCAATGACACATTCTTTTGAGGGATTAAAGTTACAAATTTCACAACCATGATCTTTCTTTTTGTTAATAGAATCATTAAAACAAATCTTTGTATTAAAATGTATTGATGTTAGTATCATCCCTTTGTCTCTCTATATTTGAAGGTTAAAATCAAAAATGATTTAAAACTATGGACATAACAATTAGTACCATTGCAAGCAAAATATTAAATGAATCCTCAAAGAAGAAGACTGTTTCATAGAATCCTTTCTATTTTTGGGTAGCAAAAGTGGTTCTTTGAATAGCACCCTTTTATTGTTTTCAGGTTTAACATTACAACATATTCAAAACTATGCTCTTAACAACTTGTACCATTCAAGCCAAAATCTTAAAATCAACCCTTAAAGGCGTGAGTAATAATGTCATTTTTTATTTTGGATTTATAATTATAGCGTTTTTTAACCATTATATTTATTATCAAAATTGGCACACACTTCTACTTTAGCATAATTCTCCCCTTGAAATAAAATAAAAATTTAATTAACTAATAAAACAAAACAAAACAAAAAACATTAAAAATAATACAAAAGGAATTAAAAAATTAAAGAAATAAATATATATATGATAAAAAACTTAAATAATGATATTATAAATCAATCAAATACGAGGGAAGTTGATTTCTGGGGTACCACAAAACGATAGAAGTGAGAGGGATAGGTTAAACTTATTGCAAATCTCTACAAAGGCTTTATGGAATTTTCACGAAGTGACATCATACAAGATTGTTGCAATTGACGATGGGTGGACTCAAAGTGGACTCAAATGATAAAAACTCCAAAATATGAGCACAAATATTCATCAATGACAAATTCAATGATGAGTACTTTCAAAAGCAATGGTGATAGATGATCCTACCCCCACCTCGATGGAGTAGGAGAAGGGAGGAGTAAGGAAGGACATGAACAAAAGTGATATCATGGGTGACCCAGATCAAACACAAGTGACCTAGATGAGATGAAGAGATAAATGTGTGATTGAAGTATGGCTACCTCGAAAATGAAATGAAAAACCAAAGCTTTGAGATTACCTCAATCGAAGAAAGCCATACCATTCAATGTATCATTGAAATACCACACATTTATATGCAAAATCTTAGGGTTCTGGAACTTAGAGAATACTCTTATTATGTGGATTAATTCTTGATGGAAAAAAAAGGTCATATTGATCCTAAGATGAGCTCAAAGGTTTTTTTCATAGTCATACTTGCATGCATGGAGTCATCTCTGCATGCACAGAGAATAGGGAAAATATTATTGAGGAGGGACCCTATTTTTTAACTTAGTTATGCTACATTTTGGTACTCAATGGAGGGATTTTTCTAGGAGAAAGAAACCTTTACCTTTTCTTCCATCTAGATTCACATGTATCCACTTAACCAATAACTTTTAGAACAAGAGATGCTAGAAGGGATAGGTAATGTTCTAGGAAAATTTGTTAAAGTGACATAAATCACAAAAGAAACTAGATATACATCTAATAAAAGGATATGTGTTTACATGGATGTCATAGGAACCCTCCTTAATTCAATCATAATTTCTCATTAAGATGAAGAGTGGATACAAATAGTAGACCATGAACCCATTCCCTTTTAGTGTAAGAAATGCCATGAGCATGGCCACTTATTCAAATATTTCCCTCTAAATGCAAGATCCTTGGAGAAGCCCAATGGGGGCCAAGACGTGGATGGATTTAGTAAGAATTAGAATAAGAGAAAAACTACTTGTAAATACAATAAACTAGTCAAAAGATAGGACAAGATCTCTAATAATAGTTTTTCTATCTTATCTAATCTAGAGGAGGCCACAATGCTAGGACATACTTCTCAGACTAAACATCCAAAAGAGTCTCAAAGCATAAATAAATTTTTGATACTCATAAAAGATGCAAAACAACTCGAATGGAGGGTTCCTCATTTCTACACGAAGGTTGGAAAAAGGAGACAAATAAAGGATCATTGGAGGATGACCAACTTTAGGACTTTGAGGAAATTCCCATTTCAAATCATAATGAGGTGGACGTCCAAGCTCTCGTGGAGCCTCAAATAAAGGAAAAATTAAGAGAACAATAATCTATCTTCCAAAATATCCAATGGCATCTTGGGGTTAGAACTAACTGTATCAATCCCTCAAAGACAATTGGAGGGGAGGAAAAGAAGTGAGTATGAAATCCAACTAAACAAAAACTTAAATAGGTGGGAGTTCTACTCGTAGATTTGGGGAAAAATCTAGACCTCCAGGATAAGTACAATCCAAAAAGTAGAAAATGAGGGTCATCTCATGGAATATGTGAAGTATGAATTCCTCCTCTAGACAACAGGCATTAAAAAATTACATTAACTAGGAAAATACAAACTTGATTCTTATTCAATATGCCAAGTGCAACACACCAACCGTGCCAATGGTGGCTAAAAGGGTATGGAAATATTGTGAGGTAGTAGTGGTAGGTGCAAAGGGTGGGGCTGGGGGTCTAGTGATACTCTATAACCTCACTCAAATAAAATTAGAAATCCATTCTACATCTCATTTGACGATAACCAAAAGATATGAGATGGTTGATACAAAAGAGCGAGGTTAGATCTCCAATGTTTATGGACCCATTGTCCCATATTTAAAGTAGGATCTATTTAATGCTATCTAGACCTACATGAACAACTTGTGGATTATGGCAAGAGATTTCAACATGATATCCTGTTTGTAGGAAAAATATGGAGGAGTTCAAAATTTGGATGTAGAAAATCAAGCCTTCAAAACAAGCATAGATCAATTGTGTCTAGTGGACATCCAAATTAATAATGGCTTATTCACTTGGAATAACAATAGAGGAGGAGAACCATCATATTTTTGTCGTCTAGATTGGTTCCTTATTTCAAAACCATGTTTCCAATGATGTTAGGCTATTGTGTCCAGGATTCTCCCATTCTTTAGATATGATCATTGGTCGATTATGTTATTATGGGAAGGTGGTATAGAAAAAACACTGAGGTTGTTTCGATTTGAAAAAATATGTCTAGAAAAGCAAGATTTTCTTCCCAATATTGAGAAGTGGTGGAATGAAGGAGTATATTTATATGGGACCAAGATGAATTAGATCCAATAGAAACTAAAACATATAGAGGTGAGAATTTAAAAAAAAATGGAATAAACAATGCTTTTAAAAAAAATTTGAAGCCAAAGGACAGTTGGAATAAGACATGCCAAAAGTGAAATTGAATAAAATACATCAGGGTGCTTTTGATCTCCTACTACATAGGGAAGCACAACTTTGAAGAGTGATCAAAATATGGGAATCACAAGAATAATCCCTCTACAAATAAAAATCAAGGATTTGTTGGCTAAAGGAAGGTGAAAAAAACAATAGTTTCTTCCATAATTACCTTCTTCAATGTAGGAACTTCAATAGAATTTCTTCAAAAACAATCCAAGGGGACAAGGTTGAAAAACATGAAGGCGAAGAAAGAGAACTTTTAATGCATTTTAAATAGCTTATATGCAATAACATGAGGTGGATTTCTCTCTGACAACTCGAAGTGTCATGGTAGAAATTCCACCACTGGTCACTCTGAATCAGAACCTGAGTCTAATCCAACCAATAATGTTTAAGGAGGAAGAGAATGTAATCAAGGATATGGTTGCAGATAAATCTCCAAACTTGGTTAGTTTCACTACTAACTTTTTCCAATCATTTTGTTGGCCCATCATTTGGGAGAAGTCAAGAAAAATAGGAGATTGCTCCAAGATTTCAATTCCACTTCCTTAGCTCCCATTCAAAACAAACATGAAAAATATGTTTAGACCTATTTCATTATACAATCCCATTCAAAAAATAATACCTAAGCTTCTTACTATTTGATTAAAACCAATTCTTAAAACCATGATCTTGCCTAAATAAGGAGGTTTTTTGGAAGACCATAAAATCCTTGATGGTAACATTCTAGCTCATGAGGCTATCCATTATTTCAAAACCTCAAATACCCAGGTATATTAATGAAGCTATACATGTACAAATATTATGATCATTTAAACTGGTTTCTCCTAAATAAAATCTTCAAGTTTTTAACTTCAGCCAAGAATTCATTACGTGGATAAGAATTTTGGTTTCCTCAGCCCTTCTCTCTATTATTGTCAATGGATCCATGTCCAAACCCTTGAATCTATCTAGATAGATCGGGAAATGTGATCCTATCCCCCATTTCCTCTATATAATTATTGTTGAGGGTCTCAAAAGATTTATCAAACAATAAATCTAGGAGAGTCGGCTCAAAGATCCAATTTAGTTCCCTGGCCTTACTCTTTTTTCTTTAACATCCCTTTGTTTTCTCACCTACAACTCATGAATGACACTCTTCTTATGGGGAAACCATCAAAATTTGAAGATAAGAAATACAAGAATGCTTAGGATTTACTCATGAAATACTTGAGGGAGGCAATCAATAAGGCTCACTCATAAATTTTATTTTTCAATACCCTTGTTCCTATCCAGTGGCATATCGTCAAAATTATTGGCTTTTAGAAAGTGTTCCTTCACTATAAATATTTGGGCAGCCCCATTCTTGATAAAGCTTTACAAAATCCTCCTTGGGAGGACCTTCTTACTAAGTTGGATTCTCCCTTGTCCAATTGGATCTTTCATTTACTAACTCTTGCTAGAAATATCCTTCTCATCAAGTCTATTTCACATGCAATCATGTTGTATCTCGTTTTTGTGCTAGCAACTCCTATGAATATTAATAAAAAAATTCAGAAAACTATGATGCTCCTTTTTATTTGGTGGTCCAAAAAAGAAATTAAATCAACACTTATATAGTGGGATAAGTTTCGTCGCCAAAAGGAGGGAGGGAGGTCTTAACATCAAATATCTCCTATCAATGGGTATGGCATTACGGAAAAATTGTGGTTGCAATGGTTGCAAGAAAAGGAGAACTATGGGAAGAGATATGGAGATACAAATATGTTGAAAGAGTATAGGAGAATTTCCTAGTGAGAATGGATGGGGATTATCTAAGATCCCTAATTGGAATAATGCTTGTAAAATCGATAAACTTATTCAATACCACTATTTTTTGGAGGTCCATAATGGAAATTTAGTTCTCTTCTAAGAGGATGCATGGAGACAAGAACATGTCATAGGACAAGATAAATCCCTATACTATGTATAACTTCCTCCAACCAATGTTCAATGGGCACACGTTAACTAGTATTGGAAAAATTCATATGATACCATATGCAAAAAGCTTCGTCGGTGGAAACCATGTCGTTCTTAGCCTATACAATGGTTGGGAAGCTCCAAGGGGGATATGGAGGTTAGACTCCAATCCAAAATAATCCATGTTAGTGATGAGGAGGACATTTTGGGTGTGGAGAGGCGATGGGAATTTCTATGTTAAGGAGGATTATCGACTAGCTACAAGATGGGGTGAAAAAAGAACCTTAAATTGTTGAGAAAAGGTCTAGAACACAAAAATCTATTTCAAGGTCTTAGAATTCATGTGGTTGTTGATTAATAGAAATACTATAGCCTATGATGAATTTGTATGAAGCAAGGTTTTAATCCAATCCATGTGCATTTTAGGTAAATAGGAATGGGAAACACAACCACCTTTTCAATGAGTGCAAGGAAATAAGTATTTTATGGGACAGAGGAACCAAACTTTTTAGATATTCGCACAGGTGTTGAAATAGTATTTTGGGCACCCTCAAGTAGTGGTGAGTAAACGCATTCCAAACTTTTACCCTAAACCAGGCTTGTAACTCATTATCGAGCTTACTTATATGGAATGTTTGGAAGGAAAAAAATAGGCATATCTTCAAATCTAAAGCTCTCCCATTACAGTTCATTAGAGGAGTTTTGAGGTCTAAAATGGGCCTCCTAAGGAAATATGTAATTTATGGGACATAGGAACCAAAATTTTTAGACAATCAAATAGGTGCTAAGATAGTATTTTGGACACCCTTGAGTAGTGGTGAATAAAAGTATTCCAAAATTGTACCCTAAACCAAGCTTGTAACTCATTCTCGAAATTACTTATATGGATTGTTTGGAAAGAACAAAATAGGCATATATTCAAATCTCAAGCTATCCCATTACAGTTAATGTGGGACCAAACTAAAAAAAAACATTAGGAAGCATATCAATAATGTGGGACCAAATTAACAAAAATCTTAGGAAGACTATCAATGTCAAAGCATGGCCAAAGAGAGACTAGGAGGTTTTGAGAAAGAAAGTTATCAATTTCACATGTTTGAAACTAAATAATTGCCTAAGAAATGTCTCTCCTCTTAATAAAATAAAAGGACCCCCATCTTGAGAGCAATGGACTCCCCCATTACCTTTCCAACTCAACCTAAATTTTAACAAGGCCTCTAAAGGAAACCCTAGCGCATTAGGGGTTAGAGGAAATTTTAGGAACCATGAGGGTTAGACTATAGCAATGTATGTCAATCAATTGGGCCATAATTCAAACAATGTGGCCAAGTTAGTAGGTCTCATATAGGACCTTCAATTGGCGAACCAACTTAGCTTCCCCCAAATGGTCATGAAAGGGTACTCTCACATGCTTATCAAGGCCCTTCAAATAATCTTATGCAACACTAATCTAGATAAGATCTCAATTAAATAGTGCCATGGATCTAGTCTAAGAAAGGTGGTAGATTTAGTAAAAAGGAATCAAGTGATTATCCCGTGCCATATAAAGAGGAAAGGGAATTGTCTAGGAGATAGGTTAGCTAATGAAGGGGTTACTCAAATCCTCATACTTCAATTGTGTACTTCAATAGAGACATGCCCCAACCCACTGCAGGTCAACTATCTTACAACTTTAAATGCAGACATGGTAATCTTGAATGGGGTCACTAACCACAAAGAACATGTGGTTGAGAGGGTTGTGCATATATTGGCACAATTCAAGGAAAACAATGTCAAGTGGAAAGGTTGAAGCTTCCAGTTGTGGCCATACTGATCATATCAGAAATTGTTACATGTGTGAGTACAACCCTAATCATTCACCCAGGTGCATTGATAGGGGGGCATTAACACCCTGCATGAGTGAAGGAGAATGAATATATAAGGGCATAGGTGGTGGGAAGAGTGATCCAGCTATGGGAATTACAAGAATAATCCCTCCACAAATAAAAATCAAGGATTTGTTGGCAAAAGGAAGGTGAAAAAAATATTGTTTCTTCCATAATTCCCTTCTTCAGTGTAGGAGCTTCAATAGAATTTATTCAAAAGAAAACCAAGGGGACAACGTTGAAAAACAAGAAGACGTATAAAGAGAACTTATAATGCATTTTAAATAGCTTATATTCAATAACATGGGGTGGATTTCTCTCTAACAACTCGATGTATCATGGTATCAATTCCACCAGTGGTCACACTGAATCAAAATTTGAGTTTAATGCAACCAATAACGTTCAAGGAGGTAGAGAATGTAATCAAGGATATGGTTGCAGATAGATCTCCAAGCCTGGATGGTTTCACAACTAATTTTTTCCAATCCTATTGTTTGGCCCATCATTGGGGAGAACATTTAGGAAGTTGTGGAAAAGTTAAGAAAAATGGGATGATTGCTCCCATGGGGGCTTCACTAGTGGAGAAATACCATACCACGTGGTTTCATATTGGGGTATATATGTTTAGGAGAAAATGGCTTAATATATTGGCAAATATATAAGTGTTAAAGGGTTTTTATATTGTAAGGTATAAAAAATGGAGCTCAAAGTTAAAGAAAAGATATAAAGGAGTATAAAAATTGTTAATGAAAAAATGGATATCTACAATATCTAGTGGAAGTAGGAGTTTTTTAAATTGGGAAGGTGTATCGGATTTATATTGGTAGGGGGTTAAATAATGTGATTTTTAGGGGTATTTTCCAATATGTAGTCAAACTAAGGGTATTGTTTAATATGTGACGAACACATGTGATAAGTCAGAGGTTCATTGAGTGAAACCCTCGTGATTGCTCCAAGCTTTCAATTCCAATTTCTTAGGTCCCATTCACAACAAACATGACAAATAAATCTAGACCAAATTCATTATGCAATATCATTTAAAAAATATACCTAAGCTTATTGTTATTCGATTAAAACCAGTTTTGAAAACCATCATATTTCCTAAAGAATGAGGTTTTGTGGAAGACCGTCAAAGCCTTGATGGTAACATTCTAGCTTATGAGGCTATCTATTCTCTCAAAATATTAAACACCCAAATATGCTAATGAAGTCATACATGTACAAATATTATGACCATTTAAATTGGTTTCTCCTAAAAAAACATGCTTCAATTTTTTAACTTTAGCCAAGAATTGATTACATGGATAAGCATTTTGGTTTCCTCATCCTTTTTATCTATTATTTTTAATGAATCCCTATCCAAACCCTTGAATCTCTTTGGAGTGTTAAAATTGGAAACTAGGGCCAAATTCCACTTTGGAAAGATCATTTTATGGGGATGATGATTGCATTAAATTCCTCTTTTCGAAAGGACCAAAATTGATCTAAATATCATCTAATTTGGACAACCAGAAGTGTGTTTTTCAGTTTACACCCACACATGTGCAAATTGTCTAGGTCAACCACATCATCATGTAGGCTCATGAAGCCCAATAGACATGTCACTTCACCCTCAATTACTTGTCTAAATACAAGTGACCTCTCTTCTCATTTAGCAATCAATATCACTCACACATTCTTCTCTCTCCTTATCGCATTGGTTCGTACAACTATTGGGCATTCTCTTTCTCTCACGCGTGTGGCAAGGAGAACAAATTTCAAACTAAAGTATAGGGCTGAAAATTTCAAAATTTGACTGAAGTTTGACCAGCATTCACTAGGCACTGTTTGACCAATTTTAACTGTAATTTTGAAGGGTTTGACTCTATTTGACTAGGCCACATTAATTGGCATAGAAACCTATATTTTATGGGTTATTTGTCCTGTGTTGACCGTGGGACTGTTTGACCACATGGTTGACTTCAGATTGACCAAGTTTGACCACATATTTTATGACTCTTTTGGGTTGATTTTGACCACTAATGGAGGCCAAGTTTGACTGCATTTGACCGAGCTTCAAAACAAAAGTTTGATTGTTCGTTGAACATCTTTGACTATCTGGTTAGGGTTGAATTTGATTGCAGATTTGACAAGGTTGTTTTGACTTTGATTTGGAAATTCAATTTTGACTTTTTGTACTCTCTCTCTCTCTCTCTCTGTTGAACATTTAATATAATAATAGGAAGAATTGATCAAAGGGTTTTCCCCACATTGGGGTTTCCCTGACATCTGCCAAATCTAGTGTCCTTTAATCTTGGCTTGTCTTTTGCATTTTATTTTATGTTCTCTCTGTAGTTATTGTCAAGTTGATTTATGATTAATGTGATTTTTATTGGAAACTAATTTGGAAATTGTCATTGGTTTGTTTAAATTACATTGAAGTAATTGTTCTAAGCATATAACATACCATTGTTAACTAAAATTAACATGGTATCAAAGCACAGGTGAAGACAAAGCCCAAGCAAGAGAGAGAAAATCAATCACTAAGGGAGATATGTTAGACAATATTATTAGACTACCCTCAATGGCTACCACATCTTACTTCAAATCTAATTGTCATGCATGGAAGATGACTTTGGACTTGAATTTGGAAGAGCATGATGCCATGGACTATGTGCAGGGAAGAGTGGTATAGCCTCCTTCAAATGCACCTATTGTTGCAAAGATGAAATACAAGAAAGGTGAGGTCAAAGCTAAGATAATTATCATAGACTCTATTCAAAAGAATTTGGTTGCCTATATTTCAGATTTGGGAACATCTAAAAAGATGTATGATAAGTTGGTTGGGATGTTCAAAGTAAACAATGCAAATCAAACCCTCTTTCTCAAGAAAAAGTTGAAGGAAATCAAGATGGATAAAGGGGAGTATATCCAATCCTACTTTATGAGGATAACGAGAATCAAGAATGACCTACTATTTATTAGAGAAGTTAGTGGTTGGCAAGGATCTCACTCTCATTGAACTTGGGGGTCTTTCAAGAGCATGGGATGTGTTTAACACCGCCATTCTCAATAATGACAGGATCCCTAGTTTTGATGAATTATTGGTGAGATGCACTCAAGACGAGACGAGAATGATGGAGAGAGACAAGCCTCCAAATGGAAATGAACCTACTTCTTTCTCTACTCCTGTTAAGAGGAAAAATAATGTTGGTACAAGGAGACAGGGTCAAGGATTCAAGAAGGGATTCAAAGAAGGAAGAAAAGGAAAGTGCTAGAATTGTAACAGGTTCGGCCACTATGTTATAGATTGTCCTCACAAGAAGGATTCTCCAAGGGATTATGACAATAACAACAACAAATTCAAAGGAAATAGCAGGTTCAACAATAAAGGAAAGTATAATTCTCCCATTGTTCAATTGGGAAATGGTATACCTCCCAAAAGGACAAGAAATTCCAGGCATGAGGAAAGTAATGTTGTAGAAAAACAAAAGGAGTTGTATATTATTTCTTCTCTATCCATTGCCTCTCCTCTAGATACTTTGGATCATTGGTTGAATAATAGTGAAGCCTCAAGGCACTTCACTGGGTACAAAGAGGCCCTCTCAAATTTGATTGAAAAGAATACTAATTTGGAAATCATACTTGGAGACAATGCCACCTACCCCATGAAAGAGATAATTATTGTCACTCTTCACTTGAATCAAGGTTAAACCATTCATCTAAAAGAAGTATGGTATGTGCCTAATTTGAATAAGAACCTGGTTTCTATTTATGTGATGGAAGATAAAGGCTTCAAGGTAGCATTCATTGATGGAAAAGTATGTATTTCGCAAAGAAACCCTAAATATGCATTCACACTTCTATTTAGAGTTGATGGTCTCTAGCAAGTTGGAGGAAGTCCTTTGGGAGTCTTGAATTGTGATACTTCTCTTCAATCTGAATTATGGCACTGGAGATTTTCCCACCTTCATTACAAAGCCTTACCTAAGGTAAGGAATATGGTCACAGGTATTCTCGAGTTCAACATAAATCATGAAGGATTTTTTCATGGTCATGCATCTATGAAACTTACAATGGGATTATTCTCATCTTGTCAAATACAAACTATTGTATTCTTCAATTGGTCCATTCTGACCTATCTAGTATGTTTCTCGCAACATCATTGGGAGGATACTTATACTATGAAATATTTGTGGATGACTTCTCACGTAAAACATGGATCTATTTCTTGAAGAAGAAGGATGAAGTGTTCAAACGATTCCATTCTTTCAAAGCATTGGTGGAAAACAAATCAGGGAAGAAAATCAATATTAAGGACCAACAATGGAACTAAATATGAATCAAATGAATTTAATGACTTTTGTAGGGGTTGGAATTAAGAGGGAGACAATTGTTCCATACACTCTTGAGAAAAATGGTGTTGTTGAAAGGAAGAACCAAACAATCCTGGAAGCCACCCGTTTCATGCTCCATGATCAAGGCCTACCAAATTTCTTATGGGGAGAAGCTACCAACACTGTCTTGTATGTTCAAAATAAGAACCTGCATCAAGATTTGGATTTCAATACTCCCGAGGAGGTATTCTTTGGTAATAAATGTGATGTTTCTCATTTTATAATTTTTTGTCATCCCAAGTATTTTCATGTGCCTAAAGAGAAAAGAAACAAGTTGGAAGCATCTGGGTAGAAAGTTACATTTTTTGGGCTATAGTGAAAATTCTAAGGCATATAGAATCTATGTGCATGGTCAAAAATATGTGGAAGTAAGTCGTGATGTCATCTTCTATGAAGATACTTACCTTGGGAAAGCCAGAGATCTCCCCATTCCAAGGAATGATAATGATGATGCTGCAAAAAAACAGGATGAACCTCCAATAAATGAGCCTATGCCTAATGTTGAAGGCTTGATGGATCTCATTGATCCACCTCCTCGTGATCCTTCTACCTCAAGGAAAATACCTTTGTGTCTCAAAGATACTTTCGAAGATGCTGAAATACATATTTCTCCAAGAGGGAAATTCTGTAAAAGTAAGAATTTGAACAGGTATGTACTTAGCTGCTATGAGTACTATTGTTCAAACTAATCCATGTATGTTCGAAGAAGTTGTAAAGCACCAAGTCTGGAAGGATACGATGAATGAGGAATATGAATCTATCATGAAAAATGATGTTTGGTATGTGGTGCCAAGACCCAAGGACAAGTTTGCGGTCACCTCTAAATGGATTTACAAAATAAAACATGGAGTTGATGGGAGTATTGAAAATTATAAGGTTGGGTTCTTTACTCGAGGCTTCTCTCAAAAGGAAGGAGTGGACTATGACCAGATATTTGCACCAATTTCCGATATACCACTATATTATATATTATTGTTCTTGTTTCCACTCAAGGATGGAGCCTACATAAAATGGACGTTAAAACACCTTTCTTGCATGGTCGCTTAAGCAAGAAGTCTACTTGGAACAACCTTAGGGGTTCTAAGTACAAGATCGAAGGAAACACATATGAAGGTTGAAGCAAGCCCCTAGGGCTTGGCATGAGAGGGTGGATAGTTATCTTATGAAGTTTAGATTTACAAGGAGTGATGTTGATCATAACCTATACTTCAAGGTTGAAAAGGACATGCCTCTCATTTTGTTCCTTTATGTAGATGATCTCTTTCTTATAGGTGTAGACCCTCTTATTTATCAATGCAAGAGGGATTTGGCTTCCAAGTTTGAGAGAAGGACCTAGGACTAATGCACTACTTCTTAGGCCTGGAGTTTTGGCAAAAGCCAAGTGAGATTTTCCTTTCTCAAGGAAAATACATTGTGAAGCTGCTCGAGAAATATGGGATGGTGGATTTCAAGTTTGTCTCTACTTTGATGGAACTCAACTTCAAGAAGCTATGTGGAAGTGTTGTTGGGCCTGAATTGGAAAACCCTTCTAAATATATACAACTTGTTGGGGCTTTGATGTTCTTGGTAAACTCTCATCCAAACATATGCTTCATTATCAATACATTGAGTCAATTTATGGTCAAGCCTCATCACATGCATTGGACTATTGCTAAGAATCTCTTGAGATATCTCTGTGGAATAATCAACTATGGACTGAGATACACTGTCAGGAATTTGAGGCTACATGGATATATTGATTTTGACTAGGATGGTAGTGTGGTGGATTAAAAAATCACATCTGGATGTTGCTTCTCATTTGGGTCAGATTCAATTTATTCGATGAGCAGGAAGCAAAAATCGGTTGCTCTAAGCACTGCAGAGGCAGAATACATTGCAGTTAGTATGGCCTATTGTGAGGTTGTTTGGTTGAGGAATCTCTTTACTGAGTTATTTGAGCACGTCTAGGTACCATCATGATCTTCTGCGACAACCAAAGTGAGATTATCCTTTCAGATAATCTTGTGTTTCATGACTGATCCAAGCACATTAATATTAGGTACCAATTTATCCGAGATATGGTACAATGGGGAGCAATAAGGCTCCCACACATCAGGATTGATGAGCAGGTCACAGACATCCTCATGAAACCTTTTGGGTCCCTATAATACTAGTGATTACCCCATTACTATTGTAGTTGTACCCCTTATTAATATTGTTGTGCCCCTATTGCCCCCATATTGTTATTACTATGCCCCGTAGAATCCCTCTATTGTTATTTTTGTGGCTTTATATTATTATTGTTAGGTCGGCTGGGTTATATTGTGACTCCTTAGACTCCTATATAATAGAAAGGAGGTTTTGTCATTTGTATCATCCAAGAATTGTTCATTTATGTAATGTAAATGAGGTTGCCCCCTCGAAGAGGCTGAATTCTAAGGCGTTGATCTATCTTTTCTATCTTTTCTTGAGATGGTTCATAACATTTGGCTTCAAAGCTTTGGATTCTAGGATTTCGCTGCTCCAAACAGGTCATTGTGGCATTTTCGCAATAACATTTTTTCTGCGATGTTTCAGAAGCTAAAAACAAACCCATTTGAGAAGACATCATGTTGAATCTTGGGTCCGAATTCTAGAGCGTTTTGCGCTATATTTGCGGTGATATGATCTGAGGAAGTTCGTCTTTTTGCAGACTCCTGAATTACATTCCAAACAGGTGACCAGGGGGAAATCATCATAACTTTTTCTCTGAGAATTGGACTGAAATTTCGTAAGAAGGTGCAGAAAGAGGACGGACTGTAGTTTCTTGTATATTTTTTTTAGAGCCAAAAAGACAAAACACGGACTCGTGGCACATCGTACAAGTCCGCCCTACTGAACTAGTCCATAATCAAGTCACTGTGGGAGATTTCGCATAACTCTTCCTTGGAGAATCCAATTTGGATCAGACTAGTGGCATTGGAAACAGGACACAGAGAGCTTTTGCAGGTCACAATTTCAGAACTGGATGATTTGAATGTACAGAGATACATCAGAGGCAATATCGAGCTCCTACAAAGTGAAAAAAGGTGTGTAGATTCTTTTAAAATTTTGCTTAAGATTGGTTTGAAATTTATTTTGAAGGAATTCAAAGGGCATAGTAGAGAATTATTATCGGTAACTAATGCCCTAAGGAAAGAAAATGCAAACACCTAGTAAGGAACTTGAAAGCTCTAGCATGACTCATGAAGAAGAGGAAGAAATGCTACATGATATATCAAAATTACAAGAACAAGTGCAACAAGTTTCACTTGCACAAAAAGCAACAGAATCTAAGATGGATGGTTTAAGGAAAGATGTAAAAGCTAAGATGGATTATTTAAACAAGGGCGTAGAAGCTAAGATGGATGGCATGGAAGCTAAGATGAATGGCATGGATGCTAAGATGAATGGCATGGACGCTAAAATTAATGGCATGGATGATAAGATGGAAGAATTGACAATAAATATGAATAAGTTGCTACAAGGAATGGTCACTGATGGTGAAAAGGTACTAAAGGAAACTCATGATGAGAACAAAAGAAATGTTACTCATGATTCCATAGACTCTAATGTGGAATCGAAGACCCATCATATTCCAAAAATTGATATGAGGAAGTTTGATGGCAAGGATCCCGCAACATGGATATTACAGATGGAGCAATTTTTCGATCTCAATAATGTGCAAAACACACAAAAGGTACGTATGGCAACTTTATATTTGGAACCAAATCAGTTTGTATGGTATCAATGGCTTTTCTCTCGCAAACAATTTATCACTTGGGCAATTTTTACGGAAGAATTGATAGCACATTATGAGGATACAAAAAGCAACACTTTTTTTAGCCAATTGATAAGTCTCAAACAAAAGGGTTCATAATGGAGCACATTGAGGAGTTCCAAAATTGAACATAAGGGTAAAATATATTCCATAGGAGCATAGGATTGATGTGTTCATAGGGTCTTTAAAGATAATATCCAACATGATGTTTGCCTTTGGGAACCTGATTCATTAGAGAAGGCATTCAGGTTAGCTAGAAAAATGGAAAGCAAAATTATGGCAACCAGGAAGCATACCACTCACAACAATAAGGATGGAAGTGTTGTTGCCCCTAGTCTTCCACAACCTATAAGGTTGACACCACAACAATTGGAAGAAAAAAGAGCAAAAGGGCTTTGTTAC
>APFE030537778.1:5396-15668 GCA_000404065.3 Pinus taeda | reverse complement strand
TTTTTTAATAATTTACATTAAAATTTCATGGATATATAAAAAATGATGACATGGTGCACCTTGTGTGAAGATCCTAGATTCGAAACCCTATGAGCACAAATCAAACCATGATAAGTGTTGGTATGGCCCAAATCAGATGATTTTTATGGCTTAAATGCTCCTGAATCACAGCTTCTTAAAATAGTCCCACAAGACACAAACTAACCAACAAAATAATAATAATAATAATAATGTACATTAAAAATAATTATATTGAGGAAAAAATGTAAACATTTTTTTAAAGGAAAACATGAATTTAAAACACACACATTCACACACATACACACCCTTTTAGTTTAAAAAAAACTACAAAATACTTTGAAAAGGGAAAAACAATTTGTAAAGAAAAGGGGAAAAAGGCACTCTTAAAACACAAAATAAAATGGGGAGGCAAGAGTGAGAGGGGTTATCTATCACCCCAATGAAGAAGTAGAAAAACAATATGCATGGGGCTTGGGGAGTGTTACTAATAATCAAGCCGAATTTTTAGCTTTGTGGTAGGCGTTAGAACTGATTATCTCAAGAAGAATTCGATAGTTAATGGTATATCAAGACTCGATGATAGTCATTCAACATGTGTGTAAGCTCAAAGAGAATCCTAATCGGGCTCAATCCTCAATTCTACAAAGAATAAGATTACAAATAGAAAAATTTCAGACTGTCGAGTTTTATCATCTCAAGATGCATCTCATCCCAAAAGTAGATGCATTAGTAAATAAGGGGGTCTCCTTAGAACAAGGGATATTGGCTCAAGACAAAAGAAGTGGTGTGTATAAGACTTTACCATGAAAATCCCAAACATAAATTGGAGACTAGGGGTATTGAAAATTTTAAAAAGTAATAAAGGGGGGATAAATTCATTAGTGGTTCAACATCCACATCTCAACCCACAACCATGTTTTACAAAAATTTAAATCATCTCTCCAACATTTTGGCAGCTCCCCATTACTGTCGATATCTAGGGTCATTCTTACACTTGGCCTGACCATGTGATCATAAGCATGGTCTGGGATAGATGGGAGTTCATTCAAGTTCATAATAAATGTGGGAGGAAGATGAGGGATGTTATATCCATATCTGAGGAGAAGCATGCACTTTCAAAGTACATAGTTTTAATGACAAAGGGACATAATTGCAATGTTATTAATTCAAAAATAAAATGTTTGGTCAGGAGAATGTACATAGCATTTTGGTGCATGGAAGATGGTAAACGAATCTATGGCTTGGTGGGGGAAGGCATGCTTGGTTATAAGGCATGATTGCTCACCATCATCTCAGTTGAAGTTTGGGTTTGGTTCCCCAAAGTCATAGCAAGAAAGGAGGATTGTTGTGCGGGTGAAAACATGAAAATGTTGTATGGATCAGAGAAGGAAGAATTCAGTCAGCATTTAGACTACCTCATATCAATAATGGAGTACATATTGACTTTGCTAAATAGGCAGGGGGGAATGGGGGTCATGGATGTTCAAGCTCGATTAATTGTCCTAAATCATAAGATTAGCCTACTATAAACTAAGTTGAATAGATTGCAAATGAAAATGATATTTTGGACCTTCATCTTGTAAAAATGGAATCCTTGAGTGGGAATGGTGCAGGAGTAGTTAGCGTGGAAGAGGATAGGATCAATGCATTAATTGTGAAATAAGTCATGGTCCTAGATAAGTAGAAGAGGGTTTTTGAGATGAAAAAAGAGATCTTAGTTCCTACTTCAACACAGCCATGGTAGTCTAACGAGGATAATGTAGATGTTAATCTTAAACCTAGTTCGACCAATGCAGGCTAGTTTTCTTTTTCTTTTAAACCATGTATTGCAAATATGTATTAGTTTTAGGAGTCTTTTAGAAGGTTTATAGGAAATATTAGTATAGAGTTGTAGTATGCAAATAGTGTAGTAAGAAATCAAGTCATTTTGGACATTTTTTATCTTAATTGATGAAGATCCAATTGCAAATGTAAAAAAAATTGGCCTTGAAACTAGCTTGAAATTAACATTAAAAACTAATCATTTCGTCTAAAGAAAAAAAAAAAACACACAAAAAAATAAATAAATAAAACTAAATTTTATCTTTAAAAACACATCACTTCTATGTGCAATGAGCCAAGCTACTTAAACAACTTGAGGGTAAAGGGGTGGGAGAGGTAGGATTGGGGAAAGCGGGAATGAGTGATATCAATATTTTGTTTTGTTTTGTATTGTATTTAAAAAAAATATACTTTTTGTTAAATAGTTTTTATTTTTTCATAAATTTTGTTATTTTAATTTTTTTTTTTTAATTAGAACTTTCTAAACTCTCCTAAAAAAATTCATACTGTTTTTTCTAATGATTAATTTTATTTTGAGCATTTTATGGATAGTTTGATCTTGTCTAGACAATGGATTGATGTAATGGGTGAATTAGATCATTCCCATCTTTTTTTGGAAATCCGAGGAAGCAAAAAATCACGAAGCCCTTTCAAAATGAACTCCTCCTAGGTTCTTGAAGAGGAGTTTTTAAATTTGGTTAAGAAAAATTGGAACTCAATTGACCAAAGGGTCAGTAGATCCACAGTGGAGCAGTTTGAATCAAATATCAAGAATCTAGAAGTTCAGATAAAGGACTGGGTAAAGAAAAAATGAGTGAAAGAGGAAGGTGACATATTGGAGATAGAGCAAGATCTGAAGGTAATAACAGAGACAAGCAAGGAAGGTTTTAGAATCTCAACCTCTAATAAATCCCTTCAATCCCTAGAAAAAAGAAAAAAGGAAATATTGGCCTCAAGAGAAGCTTCATGGCATCTCAAGAGCGGAGCAGTTTGGCTCCAATGCGGGGATGAAAATACAAAGTTCTTCTAGGCATATGTAAAAGGGTGTAAGTTGTAAAACACCATTTGGAGTATGAAGAACATAGAGCATAAAGATGTGTCCTCCTTTGAAGGGTTAGATAACATAGGCAAGTCACACTTTCAGTTTATCTTCGAGGAAGATTCCCATAACACTATATGTTATAGAACTAACCTGAAAATATACGATAATAGAAATAAACCCAAGAAATAACAAGATCTAAATATAAATAGGAATTCTTCTTTATTGATCAAGCCCTTAAGGTAGGGAAACAACATACATTCACTCCTTAAGGAAGGAGAACACTCCACAAGCCATATGACTGTTCATACAATATTCCTTGACATCTCTTAATGGGGAGTCTCTAGCCTCTATATAGGCCTCATACATACAATAACATGGGTCATTACCATGGTTCCCTCAATACCATCTATCTAATACAATGGGATTATTACATTATTGCTAACTACTTGTGGTCCCTTACATGATACGGGTTAACCACTTTATTTATTACTATGGCCCATCTCATTATTACATTATTCCCTTGGGTACCTCCCTCTGTACCCCATACTATCCCCCTAGGTATACTACATTCCACCCCTTTTAAACATGTTTTGTCCCCAAAACATAAGAAGAACACAAATAATAAGATCTACTCAAAATAGTAGTCCACTGGTACCATGCACATGCATCTAGCCATCCAAGAAAAAAGTGAACCCTCGATCTAGCTGGTGCCTCGCTCACTTGAGATGGAAGTTGACCCTAGCAGCTCCTCTGTGTTGATATGTAGTAGGTGGATCGTTGCCCCTCTCTATATGCCATGTGGGGGTTGTTGTCCTTGTGGCTAATTTGTTTCCATCGTGTTGGTTGTTTTCTTGCAAGGTGATGTGGGTGGTGATATGCTGAAGTTTTAACCAATGGTGTATCTTTCTTTAATTCACTACCTAATGGAGCTTGATTGGTATGTTGTGGCATCTGATGTTGTTTCTTATCTTCCAATATTGCTTCAACCACATATTCCTCCTCTGATGTATCTGTACCTATAACATTTTTTGCTTCAGCCTCCTTGAACACTACCTGTTTTTCTGGTACCTGGTTTGATGTTTGTGTTTGATTGTCGACCATCAAAGGCTCATCATTTGATGTGTCAATGTCATTAGAGCTTTGTGCTTCTACCTCCATAGTCTCTACTTGGGTCTTAATGGAAATATCCTGCAATGTAATTTTCTTCTTTTTATACTAAAGCTTCATGAATTTCTTTTGCACGTTAATATTGACAGTACCCAAAGATTCCATCCAAGGATATCCCAAAACAACATCCATGTTATCCATATCTGAATTATAAAAATCACAATGCAACACATACTTATCCATAGAAAGCTTCAAATCTTTATAAAATTGAACATCTTCATTATCAACCTGTGTGTTTTCATTGTGTTTTGTTGGAACTTGCAATTTTTTTTCCAAATTAACATTGATAAAATTATGCTTGCAGCTAGGATTTATAGACACAATGATCTTCTCCTTCTGAATCAATCCATGAACCTGTAATAAGGAGATCCCAGCAGAAAATAACCCTTTAGGTTTCTTGGTTTCCTTCTTTCCTGTAAAAATAAAATCTCTACTAGGTTTTGTGGTTTCCTCCTTTCTAGTATGAGACCATTCATCCAAAACTAGTTCTTCTATTTCATCAACACTACATAACTTCAGAAACTCACCGTCAAGTGATTTCCACCATATAGCAGCCTCATTTTTTAAATAATACCCTATTTTATCCTTCCAACACCCTGGAAAGTCCAACTTATGATATGCTATAAAATTTTCAATAGAAGACCAATCATACTTTCCTTTAAAATAATTACTGTTATAAGCCATGAAGAGAGTTCTGAAAACAAATCGCTTACTAGGCAAAAATTTGAAATGGCCACAATTCAATTAATATTGCTCAGAATCCCTATTATGCCCTGTTTTTTGAAATGGAACAACTATTCTACTTCTTCCCATGTGATAGAAATCCCGATATAGGCACTGGAATTTCATATTCATGCTGCAACTGTCCCACCATCGCAAAAATTTCTAAAAAAAAAAAAAGTGATTTTAAATCAGCAATATCTCCCTTATCCAGACTCCGATTCGACTGATTTGTTTTTTAAAATTGGGTATTTTTTTTCAAAGAACACATATTTGTAATTAGATTTTGCAAATTTTTCACCAGAACACACATATATGATCTACAAACTTGCCGCTCCAAAAAATGTCTGCAACACAACTGATTTTTAAATCAGCGATATCTCCCTCATCCGAACTCTGATTTAGCTGATTTTTTTTTTCAAATTGGGTATTTTTTTCGCAAGGAACCCAGATATGAAATTATATTCTACCAATTTTTAACCAGAATGTATATATCTGATCTGCAAACTCTCCGCCCCAAAAAGTTCTTGCAAAAAATAAAATAAAATTCATCGTTTTGCCCAAGAAAGTGCTCTAATACCACTTGTTATAGATCTGACCTGAAAATATATGATAATAGAAATAAACCCAAGAAATAACAAGATCTAAATATAGATAGGAATACTTCTTTATTGATCAAACCCTTAAGGTAGGGAAACACCATACATTCACTCCTTAAGGAAGGAGAACACTCCACAAGCCATATGCTTGTTCATACAATATTCCTTGACATCTCTTAATGGGGAATCTCTAGCCTCTATATAGGCCTCATACATACAATACCATGGGTCATTACCACGGTTCCCTCAATACGATCTATCTAATACAATGGGCTTATTACATTATTGCTAACTACTTGTGGTCCCTTACATGATATGGGTTAACCACTTTATTTATTACTATGGCCCATCCCATTATTACATTATTCCCTTGGGTACCTCTCTCTATATCCTGTACTATCCCCCTAGGTATACTACACTATAGTATAGATACTTCAATTCTCTTAACTCTTTCCAAGTAATGTAAGGGAGGAAGACATAGAAGATTTACAACTTTAAGTAACTTTAGAAGAGCTCGAGGAGATTCCAAAAATCTTTAAGAAGGAAAAAATACCAGGGATGGATGTGTGGGAAATTGAAGCATTCTCAACCTTGTTTGAGGTGGTCATTCAAGATCTCTTGAAAGTAGTAAATGAGTCGAAAAATCAAGGTAGGGTTTTAACTATTTCAACTCTACATTTATCACTCTTATTTCAAAAGGAGATAATTCTCATTCCTTTGGCAAACTTCAGCCAATTTCCTTGTGCAACAACATTTACAAAGTCATAGCAAAAACTATTGCCCTAAGGATAAAACCAATTATGTATAGGTCTATCTCTAAAGAGTAGTTTGATTTCTAGAGGGAAGACAAACTCACAAAGTAATAGGGGTTGCTCAATAAGTTTTATATAGCATGAAGGTCCAATAGTTAAAAGAGTTTGCGCTCAAGATTTACCTCTCGAAAGCCTATGGCAGGGTAAGTTAGGTATATCTTAGGCTTATTCTCACTCAAACAAGCTTCCTTCCTCCTTTTCTTAATTAGATCATGGGTTGCATCCAATACGTCTCCTTTGCAGTCCTAATCAATGGATCGACTTCTCCATTATTTCATGCATCCAGAGGCATAAGGAATGGTTTTCCTTTAGCCCCCTCCTTTTTCTTCTAGAAACTGAATGTCTCAGCCTTCTTCTTGTTAAGGCGAAAAGGAAAGGTGACTTCCATGGCCAAAACATTGTATAAGTGTGATTATCCACATCTACTCCTCATAGATGACATATTAATTTTTTGTAATGGTTCCATGTGAGAAGCTGACAAATTGTTTGAAGTCATGACACTCTTTGGGAAAGAAACTAACATCCAAATCAATTTCATAAATTCATCTATGTGTTATGTTAACTTGGAAAATGAAGAAAGAAGGTATCTTTTAAGGAAGTTTACATTCAAAGTTCGAGAGTTTGAAGAAGGATTACAATACCTTGGGTTTTATATGAAACCAAACAACTAATGAAAACAATATTGGGCTTGGTGTTAGAAAAGATTGAAAAGGGACTCAAAGGTTGGAGCTTTAGATGGTTATTGAGGGAAAGCAGACTAGTCCTAGTCAAATCAATCCTAGAGACCATCCTAATCTATTAGATGTCCCTCACTTGGATTTTTAAAGGAGTCCTTGAAAATGTTAGAAGAATATGTTTCTTTTTCCTATGGTCTAGCCAAAATATCATTATGTTGCACCCTGGGTTAGATGGCAGAAGATAGCACTGCCAAAAAATTTACGAGGATGGGGACTCAAAAAAAAATTCATTTTTCGAAGGAATTAGTAGCAAAATGTCAGTGGAGACTAATCTCATGTAAAAATTTGTGGACAAAAGTGGTCACAAGATAATATATGGCCCCTTTAAATATGGAAGAATGGTTTTGTACCCATCTTAAGCTAAAAACGAACATCTTTATAGTATGGAGTACAGTCTTGAATTCCTTCGACACTGTCAACAATGGCTTTGTATGGAAGGTTTTGGATGGGAGGTGGATCATAATAAGTATTGATCCTTGGGCTGAAAGTGGGGATATATTTAGACATTAAATTATTAAATCGTCTCAAGAAGAGAGGAATCATGATATTAGCATAGGTGCAGGTCCCCGACCTTACAACTCTACGGCAATAGTGTTGGAGTTTGGCAAGATCCCTTGAATTGTTTGGTCATCTCTAGGAAGAATGGAGGGGATACATGGTTTCTCTACAAGATAGAAATGTAAGACTAACAGAATAGGAGGATGAGCTAATTTTTCCTTTATCACCCTTGGGGTAATACTCCCAAAATCTTGGTTACCTTCATATCAGCACATGGTGGTAGCCAATTGAACAGGGATTGTGGTGGAAAATCATATGGCGGATGAAGCGTCCTCTAAATTATAGGATCTTTATGTGGTGGCTTCTTATAGGGAAATTGATCATGTGGGATGTGATACAAAAATTCTCAAAGATCAGACTCAGGTGGTGTTGCTTAAGTTGCTTATGCAAATTAGTAGAAGAAACTATAAGCCACTTGTTCATTAACTGCCACTTCTCAAAGGTAGCTTGGGTTGTTCTCAATTCCTCATTTGGATGAGCATGCATATGGGAGGGATAAAGTGTAAAAAACTATTGGAAGGATTTATTCCATTGTAGGTTTTAACCCCGTACAGAAATTACCTACATACGAATTCTAAAACACAGAAAATAAACAATGCGAGAGCATAACACATAAAATACATATACACAGATATTTTCCCATGGATCCCAAATCTGGGACTTCCAGCTTGATTTTCCATTATGTTCCTTTCAATGTTACAATACATATTTATACATGACGAAACATCCAATACCATGGACCGAAAACCATCGTGTCCAAAACCATGTGTGAAAAACATGCACAAAACCATAGGTAGGTCCATCCAACCTAACATAGGGTTGAAAAACAAAATTTTCTGGGACATTGCCTCGGGTCCCATAGAGTGGGGTTACCTGCACCCCTAAAACCCCCTATGACTCCCCCACTACGCAATCAGTGCAATGAAGGGGGGGCTCTACCCCCCTTATAACCCCTCGGTTAACTACATGGGCTAGTCATGGAAAGAATATAACACAGCCCAACATTCTCCCACTTGTTGTTTTCTTTCCACAGGGGGCCATAAGAGAGCTTAGTAATTTATCTAGCCCTACAATTCCCATTGTTTCTCTACACCAAGAGAACTTCTCAGAGCTCACAGATTTTGTCAATGCATCTGCAATATTCTTCAAAGTGTCCACCTTTGCCAACAACACCCTTTTGTCTTCTATCATATCCCTCACAAAGTGATACTGAAAATCAATGTGCTTTGTC
Organism: Pinus taeda; assembly: GCA_000404065.3. NCBI lineage: Eukaryota > Viridiplantae > Streptophyta > Pinopsida > Pinales > Pinaceae > Pinus > Pinus taeda. Next base: position 6,960 of record APFE030537778.1, on the reverse strand, counting down.
TTTAAATGATATGCAAGGTTCTTTTCCAAGAGAAGTTCACTTTGGCTGTCACAGTCTATCCTTATAGCTCCCTGTACTAACCCCATACTTGAACACAATCTCTACAACCAAACTGCTTCCTTGCTTGCATGAATGGCTACCATGTATTCTTCCTTTGTAGTTGATAGTGCCACTACAGATTGTTTCTTGCTCATCCAATTGACTGCACCTCCAAATAGGTTAAACACATACCCACTTGTAGATCTTCTCTGATCCAGATCTCCAGCCCATTCTGCATCAACAAATCCATGAATATCCAACACTCTATCCAATCGTGGTATTCCTTGGTAGCACAAACCATAATCACTAGTGCTACGCAAATACCTGAAAACCTGCTTCAGTATTTTCCAGTGCTCCTTCCCTGGTTTTGAGATAACCCTGCTCAATACTCCCACTACATGTGCAATGTCTAGTCTAGTACAGACCATCACATACATCAGGCTACCGACTGTACTTGCATATGGAACACGAGATATGTCCTCTTCCTCTTCTTGTGTCTTGGGACACTATTTAGCAGATAACATTACACCTACAGAAATGGGATAACATTACACCTACAGAAATGGGAACCTTCACTGGTGTACTATCCTGCATAATAAACCTCTGCAATATTGTCTCAACATACTTCCTCTAGTTTAACCATAGCTTCCTCTTTGTTCGATCTCTTTTAATTTCCATGCCCAAAATATAGTTTGTAGCACCAAGATCTTTCATGTCAAATTTGGAGGATAAATGGGTCTTCAAATCCTAAATAATTTCTTTGTCATTTCCAACCAGAAACATATCATCCACATACAATACCATATAAATAACATGGTCACGAATTAATTTAAAATACACATAGTGATATGATTTGCTTCTAGTGAAGCCAAGTCCCCGTAAAAATGTATCAAATTTCTGATACCACATCCTTGGTGATTGTTTTAACCCATACAGAGACTTCTTTAACTTGCATACCAGTTCTTTGTTACCCTTCACCGCAAAGCCTTCAGGTTGCTTCATGTAGATTTCCTCTTCCAAATCCCCGTGAAGAAATGTTGTCTTCACATCCATCTGTTCTACCTCAAAATCAAAAGCAGCAACAACAGATAAAAGTAATCTAATAGAAGTTACCTTGGAAACATGAGAAGAAATATCACCAAAATCAATTCTCGGCACCTGGGAATAACCTTTTGCTACCAACCAAGATTTTTATTTATCCACCTTTCCTTCTGCATTTGTCTTCTTCTTGAACACCCATTTGTTGCCAATGGGTTTCCTTCCAACCAATAACTCCACCAGATCCCAAGCCTCATTTTTCTGCAAAGATGTCATTTCATCAACCATGGCCTCTTTCCAGAGTTTTCCATCCTTTGAATATATTGCTTCCTTCACATTTATGGGATCATCATCAGTAATAGATAAAGAAAAATTTGAAGAGAAAGCATATGGACTATACCTTTCTGGTTTCCTTCTTTCTTGAACTGATCTTCTCACACCCGGAGTTTGTGGCTCTTCATCTTCTAATTCCTCCTCTACTGTAGAG
>APFE030537777.1:0-10171 GCA_000404065.3 Pinus taeda | reverse complement strand
CTAACAACCAATGTTGACCATGATTTGACACATTAACTGATAATACTTCATCACTCATACCTGAACCAGATGTCGAACCTGTATCTGTCGTATTCGCCTCCTTCTTCTCTATTGAAGAATCTGCTTTTGAAGTTTGTTGCTGTCGCTTCCAGCAGTCCTTCTTTAAATGCCCTGATTTGCCACAAAACCAACACTTTAACTTACTCTTCTTCCATTTCGACTTTGAACATGAGTCGCTTGGCTTCCTGGGGAGTCTTTCTTTTGAACGACCTCTAACCATCATAGCTTCTGATGTAGAGGTTTTGGAATGCGACCTTCTCCTTGTTTCTTTCGATAATAAGGATGCAACTACATCATCAAACTCAATAGTTTCTGATGAACTAAGACTTATAGAAGTAACAAAATGATCCCATGACTCGGGCAACGAGCACAATAAAGTAATAGCTTTATCCTCAGATGGAATTTTTACTTCTATACTTTGTAATTGCACAAGAAGAGTATTAAAAGCATTTAAATGATCAGCAATCGATGTACCTTCATTCGCAAACTATACAACTGTCACTTCAGGAGAATCCTATTGGTTAAGGATTTGGTCATGTACAGTTTCCCCAGTTTCGTCCACAAACCAGCAGTTGTTGTCTCCGACACGATATTAAATAGGACATCATCAGCTAGACACAGTCGAATAGCACTTATCGCTCTTTCATCCATCTCGGCCCACTCATTATCTGTGATGATGTAAGGCTGTTTGGATTTTCCCAACAACGCCTTTGCCATGCCATGTTGGACAAGCAAATCATGCATCTTCACCTTCCAGATCTCGAAATTATTTTTGCCATTAAACTTCTCAATTTCAAACTAGGAACTCTGAGTTTTCGCCATTTGTATCAACCAAAAAACCACAATAATCTCCAAAACCAATGTTTAAATACCAGGAATTAACAAAACAAACTGCCTATGCCTTGTAGCCTTTGTTTTTTAAAAAAAAATTCTGCCATTGTACAAAAATAGCAATAATGGCAACAAGCATGTGAACAGTGGCGTGGAAATACTTTGCACTTGCTACATTAATATATATTGCCATAAACTTTAATGACATTACCCATTGTTGTGTCAATGTTCAACCATAAGTTATGTACATTAACCCCACCATATGCGTTCACCCACTTTAATATTAATCCACCATTTAACATATGTTTACACTTGCCATTACGTTAATGTGGTTTGTAACATATGTGTATAACCCATTTAATATGCATTTCAACCTTTTTAACATATATATGTTATGTGATTTAAAAAACTGCCCTTTACAAACTTCCTTGGCAATCGTAACACAAGCTCCACGCAGGTTCAACGCATACCAATTGTTAAAAAAAAATAATTTGACACAGGCTGCCATGCAGGTTCAACGCATACCAATTGATGACAAAAAAAAAAAATTAAACACAGGCTGCCACGCCAAACAACGTCCACGCAGCGACGCCAATGGAATACCACACAACAACAATCAATGCTCAATCCATAATTAACACGCAGATGCTCACTGGTTTCAACGCAGGTTTAAAAAAAAAAAAAAATACTTCCACGCAGTTTTTGGACTATCCGCACCAGCAGCGAATGGACTATTCACACAGTCCTATACTTCACACAACGTGTAGGTATAATATAGATTCAATGCAAAACCATACGCACCAGCAATTCTACACAGGCAACACCTCCACGCACACGCCACGCCTCCAAACGTAGACTCCAGCATCAGGCAGCATTTACTTACACGCAGACTCCAGCATGCACCTCAATCTACGCACAATCTGTATGGAACAAACTTAATCTCTGCGCAGGTTGGACAACAGTCCAACACGGCTACGCAACAGTCGAATACCTCTCAGTACCAGCACCTCCAACATTGCTCTGATACCACTTGTTGGAGATGAGATGCACAGCAGAATTAAAACAAATATACACAGCTATTAAATCAAGCACATAAGACAGAGGTTTAACGTGGTTCACCCAACCAATCTAGGCTACGTCGACACAACATAGGCATCGGAAATCTTATTAATCAAACAAGAGATTACATAATTAAATTCTCAAAAACTCTCACACTCTAATTGCAAACAATCCGAATGGTTGCCTGTTTTATAGCAAAGGGAATCTAACAACCTCATTAACTCACTTTCATCAAATATAGGAGGCATTAATCATCTCCCAACAACCTGGAGCTAATCTAGGAACTAATTCCTATTGTTGTCATCTACTGAGATTTTGCCTATCTTAAGCAAAACAGAAAATCTCAACACCAGTATATATGTAGATGTACCTAGTGGTGAATGTGGAAAACCTAAAATTGTTTGAACCACCTTTGATCATAGACAATGATGAGGTGGGAATCATTCCTACAGTTGATGATTTTGTAACTGAATATCTCAATTTGTTTCCCGAAGACATCATTCTCGATAGAAGAATCAAGACTTCGCGATGAGGAGATGTAGAATACCTTCGATTTGGGTTAAAGGGAATGCATCCAAGCAAGGCCAAACAGATGGAGAAAGAAAGGGCGAGGGCATAGTACCCTCACTTGACAGTTGATAGATGAAAAGCTTTTGGTGGCCCAAAAGCTCCTCAATGGGGAGGATTGATCTAGGAGGATCGCGAGACACCAAGGGGATGGATAAAGGCTCGAAATTCAAAATGGCAGAAATGAGTAGTTGATGGCACAAGTTGAGAGGGCTTGTCTTCCTGATCGCGATGGCATGAATGGTTCGTCACTCTGAGCTCGTATGCAAAAGATAGAGCCCCTCAAATATTGGTATGGCAGAGGAAAAATTGGGCCCAGAGTGCGCCACATGGCATCCCAGTCAGCACGTGGGACCCACATGCCAGCTTGACACTTCGCATCCCTCTAGTGGCCTTCTAGACCTGAGCAAGAGAACAAAAAAATCATTTTAGGTTATTAAATAACTATATGACAAAATTTGTTTTATAGTTATTAAAATAACTATATATAAAAATTCCAACCCAAAAATATATATAAACCATATAACAATATGGTTACACCCAAATGTGGCAAGGTTATATTAAACACCATATAAAAGAAAAACCAACGTATAACAAATACGTGGCAAGGTCAACACGTATGAAAAGGTTATGGAAATATGGTTACATATATGGTTAAACCAAAACCATAATATATATATTAATCCACCCCAAAACCATGGAGCCAACGCACATAACCAAAACTGTTGCATATGAAACCAACGTATGCCACGTTAAAGTTATGGTTGGGATATGGGATACGGCCTATTTATGGAACATTGACCGCAACATGGTGAGGCTGGGGTAAGACGCCCACGTATGTGGTCCCGCCACCCAAAGCCACCATGTATACCACCATAAATCAAACTTCCATTCATGTACACCAAACGATTAATGCGGTTGGAAAGGATGCGCAAGCCTTAGGATTAGTCTACCCAAGCGGAGGAATGGCCCGGTTTCCATCACCGCCTGGAAAAAGCTCCGACTCTGGCCGTCGGCAATTCCTCCACCCTCCGCCACCCTCCGCGAGCTCCGCCCAGCTCTGTCACCCTTCACATTAATTTCCACTACTGACAGATATCTAACATACATTCTGATTTCCATTGCCCCTTGCTGCTGGGGAGTTAATTCACCATGGAATTTGAATTCCTTTGCCTGGGATTAACTTCAACTTCTCGGGTTAAGGTTCTTCAGAGATTCAAAGGGAGAAACCATGTTGCAGGTCCTCTGTCTTGTGTCTTCTTACTGTGTTTTTGATGCTATGTTCCGGGTTCAAATCCCGCTGCGTGCAGGAGATAACAGCTCCTGCTCCAATGCTTGAATAAAAAAAAATCCCTATTTTCAGTATTGGGTTCTCTGGTAGGAAGTGACTCGAATGTGAGTGGGATTTATCTAGATCCTTGTGGTACCACACCTATCCAGGGATCTTCATGCGGATCGCTTAGGATGAAAGATTTTTCTGAGTATCTGCCTTTGTGTCTATATCTTTACGTTTATGTTTTCTTTGAATGTCCTTTCTTGGAATGAAGGTCGATTATTTGCAGAAATTTTAGGGTTTTAAGATCTCTGTGTTTTCCAATACCCATGGGATCAGGAAATATAACAAAGGGCATTCCCTTTTATTGCTTTGGCCATGCATTCATGGCTACAATATCGTAGGCAGTCTTAAATATCTACTTGTATTGCTTAAATTTCATTTAATCGGCATACCTATGGCATTGGGAGATCGGTTCGAAGAATCTCTAATCTGGTCCACCGCAGATGAGTATGCGGATTCGAACACTGTATCTGACGAGGAGGTGGAGGCGCTCTCCTTTTGCGACTTTCCGATTACACAGGGAGTAGAAGAAGCAGCATGTGAATGGGGCAATACTGGATTGCGAGAGCGGTGGGATTCGAACGCGGGACGTTTGGACCAGGAGGATTTCGAATTCGGCCCTAATTCCAGCACTTCCAGGGTGCACGTCTGCCCAGCCGATGATCTATTCTATAACAGTCAGCTCCTTCCTCTTACAGTACAACAGAGATCTGGGAACGAATCTGATGACATCGCTGGTCAATTTTCATACAGGGAATCAAATTCATACACCGAAAAGCAAGCACTACTGATGGAAAAGATCAAGATATGATGGCAATCTTCCACAGACATTGACGGACATGAGTAATTTGCAGGAGCTTTATTTAGGAACCAAACCTATTGGGGGCAATATTTCTCTAGCATCGGATAAGCTGCCAAGCTGCCAAAGCTAATGAGTTTCGATCTCTCAACCTCAAGATACGAGGGAAGAATACTAGAGTATCTAGGTTCATCCAAGCAATTGTGATATATTTCTCTCAATGGAAATTGTTTCACCAAGGAAATCCCATCGAATTTGGGAGATTCCTTCCTTGAATACGTTATATCTCAATGGAAATAATTTATCAGGCACAGTGGTTTTTCATGAGATCTTTTGTAGGACATTGGGAATGCGCCTAGCCCTGTGGAATAATAGCCCGGGGCTTTGCTATGAAGGCTCTGGTATAATAATTCCTCATGGTGTCAGTTCTTGTAGCTACAAATCATCAAAGGCAGCAAGCCACCCATCTTCTCCAACTAGTTTTGTAAGCCCATGCATAAAGAAATATGATGTTGAATATGTTTTGTACTGCTGTTATTACTATATGTAGGCACTCTAATGGCTCAATAGCCATGGATAAAAAACAAACGAACCTTATTTTGAAGGACGGATATATAATTTTATGTGTATACTACATCAGGATACCTGTGTTCCTTTTTGTTATCGTTCATTATATTAACAAATATAAAAAAAAAATTCGGGCATACAAAACATGTTTCATCTTTTTGTGTTTCTCTAAGTAATATTTGACCCAATCAGTCATTTGGTGATGATTTGACTTAGTTACTGTGAGTACATGTTACCTGTCTGACCTTATTTTGTATATTTCTTTAGGAAAAGACTTGCTATAATATGAATTGACCATGGATTTAAATTCCAAACTGACCATGGCATTTTGGTGGAAAAGTGAGGACAGTGTTTGATATAAATGTGAAGAATCAGCCATATTTTAAGAGATTTTCATTCTGTAATAGTAAACCCTAACCCTACTGTAAAACGGGAATTGACCATTGCTTTAAATTCCAAATTGGCCATGTCATTGAAACAGAGTTGGGGGAGAATGATGCAACTTGGAAGTCTGAGAAACGGAGTTGGGGGATGTCAAGTTCCCTATGGCCATAACCCATCCTGGCAAAGTGCATTTTCTCTGAGTGTACAGAACTGAAAAAATTTGAGGGGAACAATAGTAATTGAAACATTGTATTCTTTGGATAAAAGGTTTGTAAGTTTATCTAAAGGACTCTTTTTCTTAGATTACATCAATTTGTTTTAGCAGGGTTTCGTTGGAGTATGGCCACTTCGTTTAAGATAGTACAAGTATCGAGATCATAGAATTGAAGTTGTTTGAATGACCATGGATAATTTTTAGTTCAGTTTGTTAGACAGTTTTTGACCCATAAACCTGTTCACTGGCAATAAGGGCATTCCTGTGGACACTATTGAAGAAGACTTCAACTCTTTCCAGAACTCAAATGATGCTGCATCACTGCATCCTTTTTTTCAAAGCAGGGTTTTATTGAAGTACAATCACCTTATTTAAGTGTGTGTAAGTATCTAGATCATAGAATTCAAGTAGGTAGGTAGATGATCCGAACATTTTTGGGCCAGAGAGGCACTCGTTGTGTATGATATTAGGGATTCATTCTCTGATTGTCCTTGTATATAGTCTTCGCAATTTAATAAGAGCTCTTGTCAGATTCTGTTTGGGGCCAATACATTACCAAATAGCACATGTGAAAGCCTCACAATTTCATATAAATTGACCCTGAAATTTGTAACAAGAACATGACTTCCTGAACCTTGCAAGGGAAGTACGTAAGAGATCTCATCTTCTAATGTAACAGAACAGGATAATTGATGATTGTACAGGTTACATAGTGTTGAATTGTAAGTAGTACATGTGACAGTGGCAACACAAAGGTACCGTGTTCAACTATTTCCTAAAAGAAAATTGCTTTAACTTCATATATGAAGATCCTCGTGTTTTTCATAAACATTTGTCACCACCATAGATCTGTTCGAGCCTTATATCTATTAAGTACCTATGAATTAGAATTCGTAGTGTCATGAAATCCCCCATTTGTAAAATCTAATTAAAAATACAATTCTACGGTCTACCTACGGAATTTATGCACTCATCTCAATTCACTGTCACATGAAATCCCCCATCTGTAAAATCTAAATAAAAATACATTTGCAAAGTTTGTACATTGGAATCTTCCAACAAGTTGTCTCCATTATCTCATACGATGGAGAGCTTAATTTCCATTCAACTTGTTGCATTTGCTTATATTCTTGCCACCATTTTTTGAAATTGCTTCCTTCTCAGAAAACATTTGAAGAAATGGTGCACTCATTAATCATCTTTGTCACATATTTTTCAAAGTTTTCCATAATTTCTTTCTCTTGGTGTAGGCCTTGTTTGATATCTTTCAAAGCCTCTTATCCAGACATAGATTTCTCTCTTGAAAAATTTGTATCTAGTAGAGTAGTGAATTGATTGTAGAGATTAGCAATGTCAATACTAGCAGGGGAAACACTCAAAAGTCCAAACATTTTATCCCACACTCGGAGAGCAATGGTCCAGTCATTTGCTCACCTACAAACTTTTGCTAGTTTGCAATCATATCTGTAATATGAAAACTTAGTACTAGTATCTCGACTGTCCTCTCCACCAATTCTACAAATCTGATTAGTATCGTTTCTGGGAACATTTGCAGTTGTTGCACAGAACAAAACACTTTGTGCTTCTATTAAATGGAAAACAAACCCATGATATCACAAATTCTCAGGCTCATGAAACATGGGAACTATTAGACTATATATATGGGAAGAAGAAGTACCTTTCAGAATATATTTCCCCTAATGTGCCCCTTGGAAGAAACTAGTAGTAATATATATTTATGGAATCTGAACCCTAAAGCCTTGGATATTGTTGGTCATAATGACCCACAATACAAAAAAACTCTCTTGGATGTGCAAGAATAAAGCCAGGTCTATTTTCTCAAAGTGTGCTCCATGAAAATATAAACACAGAGATTAATTTATTTTGCAAGTCTCAAAAAAAAAAAATCATTTGTAAAATTAATCTGTCATTTGTAAAAAGATGATAGACATACCAGTTAGCCTATGCTTTCCTTGATGGATCTACATGTTGACTTAGTCGTTCAGGTGCCTTGAACAATATAATCGCCAAATATCAATGGCATGCATATTTTATATGGCAAAACTCGCTAATAAAATAAACCAAAAAGACCAAAAAGAAAAAAGAGCCATGTTTACCATTATACTCTGTTTTTAGTCTTTTATGCAATAAACCGTGAACAAATATGGAGTGAATTTGAAAACAAAAACCAACCAAATCAGAAAGCTCAAAAACGGAAAAATACCGAATTTTAAAATTCAATTAATTTTTGAAGAAAATTCCCAACTAACCAAATCACAAATGTAGAATGAAAAATACCTCAAAAACAAAACAAAAAAATATAGGGAGGGACAAAAATTTACTACCTCAATCACAGAATCTAAGGAAAATATTCCATGTACTCTCTTACCAGGGAGTAAAATTATCAATGAAACTAGCCACACAGATTCACAAAATTAAAATGCAAATGTTATCTATGTAGTCCTTTATTGGGGAATAAGATTATGAACAAATCATAGACAAGCATAAAAGAAAATGCCAAGAATAGCATATCCTTGCCTCTGTTTTTACTACAATAAAATTATGAATAGAAGCTGACTCCCATTTGAGCCTCTTATCTAGATATAGACTACTCTCTTGAAAAATTTGTATCCAGTAGAGTAGTGGACTGATTGTAGAGATTACCAATGTCAATACTAGTAGGGGAAACACCCAAAGTCCAAATGTTTTATCCCACACTCGAAGAGCAACGGTCCAGTCGTTTGCTCACCTGCAAACTTTTGCTGGTTTGTAATCATATCTGTAATACGAAAACTTAGTATTGGTATCTCGATTGTTAAGGTACCAATGCAAACCCAGAGAATGTCTTCAACGTAATGGCCTGGGATAAGAGGGCCGAGATGGGTTATCTTGGGGAAGCTTTTGTAACATCCAAGGCCAATGAATCCCTACTATAGGCAAGAAACTAATGAATCACAATGGTTTCTTTCAAATTCTAACAATTTCAAATCCCATTGTAGCCGTTGGAAAGGTGACTGTATCATGAGGACACCATTACCCCCCCCCCCTAGTTAAATCAAGAAATAATCAATTCCCCAAGTGTTGCTTGGCAGATACTCCTCCCTCAACTTAATTCCCAGCTTTTGGACTCAATTAAAAGTTTCTTTAGAAGTCATAACTTTCACTTGCTCTCAAATAGTTCAGACGTAATACCAGAAGTCTTCAATCTTTCTACTTTGTCTGTTGTCCTGGTTTTCTTTATGCATTACTAATTGAAAAGGAAGACATTAAAATTGAAAAGGAAGGCACCTGGCCTCATTCCTTTTGACATGTCATTAGAATGGGGCAGACCATAGAAAGAATGGAGCTCAGTGGATGGCTCAATATTGTCAACCACACCAGTGAACCAAGGCCCTACTAGAGTTTCTTTGACTTAGATGCCAAAATCTGGTCTGCCAAAGTCACCTAGGAACTGCACCAGGCCTCATCTTATAAGAAGTTAATGCATACAATCCACTTCGAGGGTAGAAACTCCTTTTACAATAAATACAATACAAGACAAGATATGGTGGCCCTAAGACTAAGTACCCTTGGTATATATATTGGAGACAAAGGGTAGAGTAATAGCACTCCACCAATCTAGGGTAGACTCTGCAGCTATCTTTGGGTGCTAAATGGTAAATGTTTATGAAAGACATGAGGATCTTTGTATGTCAGAATTACTGAGGTTCAAGAATTTTTCTCTTATGTGATAGCTGAACATTGCTCATTTATGTTGTCACCTGTACTGCTTACAATTCTACATTATGCAACCTATACAATCATCTACTATACTATTCAGAAATGGAATTTCTATCACATTAAAGGATGAGATCTCTTACCTACTTCCCGGGCATGATCCAGGAAGTCAAGTTCATGTTACAAATTGCAGCACCAATTTATATGAAATTGTGAGGCTTTGCATGTTCGGTTTGGTAATATATTGCCCCCAAACAAAATCTGCCAAGAGCTCTCATTAAATTGCTATCACTATATGCATAAACTTGCTTCAAGGACAATCATAGAAGAAAATGTTCATAAACTTGCTTCTGGATTTTTATAAACTTGTTAATGGAATCTTCTATGTTATTGGTGGGCTTAAGTTTGGAAATATGAATGGACTCTCTATACACACTTATGCTCATGTGAAATCTATAGATTCTTTCGACCCAAAGATGAATACTTGGCTTAAGACCAAGGCGTTGCCTATGGGGGCTTGTGTGATTGCTTGTACAGTGGTTGGATCCTGTATCTATATGTTGAAGAGTCATGCAGTCGAGTTATCATTCTGGAAATATGTTACATATACTAATTCTTGGACTAGGATTAAGCAGCC
>APFE030537774.1:124554-157956 GCA_000404065.3 Pinus taeda | reverse complement strand
AAGATACTAGTACGTAGGTGCTGACCTACAGAAGGCTACTACCTTCTCTTTCTTCCAGGGACCACGTTTCATAAATTTTCAAACTGGATCCAAAACATCAAGTATATGTGCATCACCCAATTTCCTTTAAACAATTAACTTCTCAGAATGTAGTAACCAGAAAATATCACCAGTAACTAGCCACCAATTTAAACCCAGATCTCTGCAGAAACAGGTAAAATACAGCTAAAATATATTTCAAGAAAAAGGTCCGCAACTTCACCGAAGGAAGCCTGTGGATATCTGCACTTCTGTCGTGAAGAGACTGCGCAGCTCCGCACCTGCTCCGCTGATTCAACTGTGCACCTCCGCACCTGTACCTTTTGTTGCGCTGCGTTCCTCCGCACCTGCGTCTTCTGCTGCGGTGCGTTCCTCTGCACCTGCGCCTTTTGCTACATTGCGTTCCTTCGCACCTGCGCCTTCTGCTGCACTGCGTTCCTCCACACCTGAGCTTTGGATCGCCTACGGACCTCTGTATAGAGCCAAATTCTCAGTCCTCCAATGTGCCACAGACTGTCAGATCCACAGATCTAAACATGCGCCAAAGTGATCACGACCTATCAATAGATCCTCCTTACAATTTACAGATTTCTCTTTTATCTAGATCTAGTTTTTCAAACCGATCACCCAAAATTTTAGATCTTAAGATATTCAATTTTCAAGTACTTAGCCAAATGATCTCCTTTCCTTTTTATAGGCAAGCCCTTACTCAAACCATGGATCAAAACCATAGAAAACCAATACAAGGGATCCAAAACCTAGGTTTAATATTTTAGATGCCAAAACCACAGACCAATACCATAGGATAAAAAACGTCGGACTAAATACCATGGACCAAACATAAGACGCGCGTTTTTCTCTGCATGAAATCCATGCATTTTGGGTTCGCACCTTTTGTGCGGGAGGTCTGCGAATGTATTTGCACTTTGTGAATGGCGTGCCTGCGGGTCCGCACCTTTTGAATCGTGTACCTGCGAACCCCTTATTTTCTTCCATTCTAAGTACACTGATCATCAATCTTTGCTACTAGCCTGTTGCACTATGATCTGTCATCTGTATGAGAGGGTTGCCATCAAGTACAACATATGTACCATAATGCCAACAAATAGCCCTTAGACTTATCAATACACAAGGATCTAGATGGCTAAGAGCCAAATCGTAACTCTTGAAATTCTATGCCTGTCCTAACATCGTCCATGTCAATTACCAGCACATGGCGACCGCCACTTTACCCATGGAAGTACCCATAAGCAGACCCTTCCTGTGTCCGCACTGCCAAAACCCTAATTCAGATGCCAGTCAATCTCTCTCCAAAATTCAAACATTTTGCAAGAAAATTAAACATGAAAGTGCCAAATACGTATTCATAGAAAAATCCAAAATTTATCTCATCAAATTACCTCTGTATCAAAATCCGATGAAGAAACAGAATAAAAATTAGGCATGGACATCCTCATCGAACCAATTTCTCCACCTCTCATGGCATCCATTATGTGTACCCTCAATTTCGATGGTTGAAGCCTAGGTGGCCACACTACTTGGCCTACTCCATCCTGCAAAAAAGTACCACATGAAAGACTCGTGCACTCACCCAAGAGCACACAACTTCATCAAATATTTGTGGGGAAAAAGAAACATAAACTGCAAACTGCAGATATCCATAGAGAATTTGAATCTTTTGCAAAGTAATTGATGTTCTAAGGAGTCTTCACCTGGTAATTAAGATGAATAAATTCAAATATGCATCTATAATTTCCTTGGAAACTTATGTATTTATCAACATCATTCAATTAAAGATCAAATCTAACCATCGTAATGGTGGCCAAAAAAAGGTGAGAAATTTCTAAATGAATTCCTATTCATGAACAAGAATAACACGTTGTTTGATGCATAACCCATTCTAATCCATAGCGAAGAAAATGGTGAAACAACAGAGACAGAGAACCGAAGAACATTGTTGGATGAGGCCATGGAGGAGCATTGCTAAGACAATAGGTGAGAAAGGTTTCCGCTCTTATAGGCCAAGGGAGAGGCCTAGGATTGGTATCCCCACTCCAAACGTTGGGCGATGGCTCCTCCTCTACTTCATAAAGTCCTACATACAGTACTTACAAAGCAAACTGTAATGCCTAGCTCAAAAGCGATGGCTCCTCCTATGCTTCATAAAGTCCCGCATGCAATACTTTCAAAGTAAAGTGTAACGCCTAGCTCGAAAGAACTTGTAGAAGAACTGTTAGTGCCTATATTTAGAGGAAGGCAAGGTAAGAAAAAATTCCTAGATCGAAATAATCTGCAAAAGCACTGTCAGTGCCTAGATTTAGAGGAAGGCTGGGTAAGAACAAAATTTCGTTAGAGAATGGTAACCAAATAATACCAATTTTTAATCGGATGGCAGAGACCATTTCTATCGTCTAACACCTAAATCAATGACTCACAACAACACATGTGGCATGGGAGGAGAGTTGATTTCAAAGGGAACGCCTGAAGACGTAATTATATAAAGATGTTGCAATATTTCTTTGTATTTTTAATTAAGAAAAACATAACAAAAATAAATTAAAACAATTTGGAATGACTTTTTAATATGATTGGCATAATTCAGCTTATATATATAAATATATATATATATATATAGATATATATATATATATATAATATAATATATATATATATATATATATATATAATATATATAATAATATATATATTAATATATATATATTATATATAATATATATATATATATATATATTATTTTTATTTAGGTCAACATGAGCAAAATTTCAACTTTGATGACATAGCTACACATCATACTTAGCTGTAGAATGTGCCTCTTGTCTCAATAAGAAATTTTCATATTTATTATTCTATAAATGGATTCATATTGCATTTTTAAATTTTTATAATAATTTTTGTGAAGTGTTATTCAACCAACATATGTCATTTCCTTGGAATTATACACATTGCCATGTCCCTACTGCTACCACACCATGTTGTTATGCCGCATCATGACCATATTTCGATCTCTTAAAAATGAACATCATCACACATACTTTGTCATCATTTGTATGGTTGGGAAGCAACCCCACTAAGTGTAAGAAAGAAGAGGTCATTGGGCATTGGCATTGTTACCACCCTCTCCAATATTTGCCTTCAACTATTAAAAAGGTGCAATTGAACAGAAATTTGGCAACCATCTTTAAAGCCACAAAAGTAGTCAAAGATTAATCATACCTCTTCCAATGGATGATGCTCAAAATTAGCTTTCCAACGACATATAGACTCCTCAAATGGACTCTAGAATATGAAGTTATAACAAATTGGAGTTTCCCTTGAAGACCGAAAGCGAAGGAGAAATTTCCTTAAGAGAAAATCCCTTAGAACATAAAGTAGAGGTCTCGGGGTCTGAAAATGCCCATTATAAAGAAAATGTTGGGAAAAAGAGCCAATAATGTAAAATTCTGAGGAGTGCCTCAGAAAATGTGACAAAGGAAATCAATGCAAAACGAGCGGCAGGCAAGAATTTTCTCTCTCATCCAGGGGGTCACGTGGCGAAGTATTATTGGATCTGGTAAACACACGGTGGTGCTGATGTCACCATGACATGGCAGTATGGAGGACATGTGGCATGTTGATCTTGCACTTTCAGGGTCTTATGAGGACATACCCAGGTGACACGTCTCACCCCTCAGGAAGCGACATGTGGCACTGATGACATCATCAACCTACAATCGATGATCGGGGTTAGCAACGCATTGCACATCACAATGAATTCGTCGATAGTGAACCTCCGACTGGGCGGCTCCAATATAGGGGTTGGCCCGTAGTCACATAAAGGGCCAAAAGATGAAGGTTTGAGCACCAAGAGTGATCGACGATCGAAATTTGTGGAGGTCACACCATTGGCACAACTCAAAAATCACCAATGTACTGATTATGATACTCCAGGTGGGCCCATTCGGTGACCAATAGTCACAATGTTGTAAGGGTTGTCCAATGTAAAGGTCAAAGATTTCACCAATATGCGGGATTTTGTTTAACAAAGGAATGTGTCTCCTAGACACGCGTCCAAAGGGCCTAGTGCCCGAGGACTAAGCACCTGGTCATAGCCCTTGGTGATATGAAGGAAAAGGAGTTCAAAGAAAAAGGGGCTAAAGTGGACTGGAATGTGTCATTCTGTGAGGTCTTTTAATACAAAAGTCCTGAGGCAATAGTTGCTTGATAATGGAATACAGGGCTTTAAAGATGTAGTGGGTCAACAACTGAGACATTTAAGAAGGACATGGAGCATTCCAAAATCGGCATGTAATGACCCTGTAAAGCCCCTTATGACAAGAAAATAAGGACAAAATAGATAGGGTAAATGAACTTGACTGAACCACACCTAGGCCTACCATGAGTAAATGAATGTATGGAAGCTGAGGAAAACTCAATGGCTCAGCATGGAGCCCCACTCAAACATATAATGAAGGATTGTTAGGACAATTTCCACTTCTACTTTGAGACAAGCCACCACATTTGAACGTTACCAACTCGAGAAAGTGGTGAAGTTAGGCAGTTGAGGAAAAAACGATGGGAACTATCCAAGCAACTAGAGGGTCACATTGTGGCAAAAACGTGGCTTGACCAAGGGCCTTCATAGGAATGACAGAAGGTGTTGGGAATGGGTTCCCCCAAGAGTAGTTTTGGGGCTAAAATCCCATGTTTTGGGACAATTTTGTAATAAAGTTGTAAATTCTCCACATTTTGTGGTCACGGAGCGCAAAGGTGTCAAGAGTCATAAAGGGTTGTCCGCCCTTATTTTTTAAAGTGACAAATTTGCTGTAAATATCTACCCATGGTCCGCGGACCTTGGGATTGTATAAAAATGAGCTAAGTAATCTCTAGGTAGTTAGAACAATTAAGCTTGGGAAGTTTTTGGTTGAAAAGTCTAAGTGTGTTTGGGTCTTAGCGTAGGTAGAGGCTCTGCAGTTGAGTGCACAGAGGCCTAGGGTGGAAGTCTGCAGCTGAGTGCGTGGACCCCTACAGCTGTGCGCACAGGGCAGATAGAGTCTACATTAAACTAGAAGATATCAATAAAGAGAATTATTTTGCAATTACTGTGTATTTAGTCTTTGTTAATGCATCTAATTGTATTGTGATCTAGGTTTAATTTACAATGTTTATTTGATGCGCGAATATATGTGAGTGTATCTGTTAATTGAACGCAAGAAATAATATTATTTTATGCGACGTTAACTGTAATTGATTGGTAAGATAAGTAAAACACTTGAGATAACTTGGGAACCTATACAATATATTTTCATAGTTGCGCGGAAGTACCTGAACCACTGGTTAGGGCTGCGAAGGTCAATCATACACCTTCACGAAGGTACTGAAGGGCGGAATAAAGGGTAGATTGATAAAGCCCTAAGGCTTAACGACCTGCGCAAAGGTAGGAGTAGGGGCTATAAACCGACATCATGACCATCTCAGGGTGCAGAAACTTGGTTCCAACATCCCCCCATATTGCTTTGGGTGAGACTTCGGTCCGTGCTCCACAAGCTAATGCCGAAAGGGCCAGTAGTGTAGGGATTTGTTTCGATGACTAATGTTGAACTTGGGTCAGGGCCCATGAAGCCAATAAATAGTTCTGTTGCCAGGACTAGAATCTGCATGAGACATGTGTGATGTTGTATCATCAGAATCCAACTAAGAAAGAGATCGATGACTAGTTGGATAGGAAGATCCACAAATTCACGGCGCAGGAGAACATAAATCCATAGCTAACAAAGGAATAATGGCTAGATAGGTACTTGTATACAAAAATCCATGAGATCTTTTTCTGTTCCTTTCTAGTTGAGTTATACGAGTGTATCACGAAGCTAATGGATAGCTAAGGAAGGTGGAGGCTTGACGTTCCTACTATCTGGACCGTAGAGTTAGTGCAGAGACTAGAAGCCTCTGAGGATAAGATTTCCCATGCTGACGATCATTGGCTTGATCATATCATAGGGGAGTTTGTGACAAAATTCGTGGTCGATACCTCTGTCAGTTACGGCGAGGCGAAATGGCATTTTTTCAAAGGTTCGTGAGGTAAGTACTTGAAGTCTTTAAATACTTGGATTAAGATGTTATTGTGCGAAAAGAAGGTTGTGCAGCTACCTTGATGTTTGGAGCTACGCGAAGTGGAAAGACTTACAGGAACAAAGGAAGAAAGGGTTGTGAATATAGCCAACTAATTTCACCTCCCTTGAGTGACAAAGGAGTAGCGTATCCTTCTCCACGAAGTGCAGTTTAGTTGATAAAAAAAGGGTTCCCGCAACTACCACCTCCACCTACACCACCTCCAATACTATTCAACATGGAAAGTTCAGTGAAGTTGCCTTTATTTAAGGGCTTGGGAAATGAGGACCTAGACGAGTTCTGGTTCGTTGTAAAAGTTGTATGGGAAGCTCAAGGCGTCACAGACGATCACATGAAGAAGGTAATGTTGGTTAGTGACTTGCAGGATCACACGCTAACTTGGTACATCATGTACCCTAACGATAACCCAAACGCTGGGTTGGTCGAGATCCAGACCGCGCCAAATAAAGAGTGCAGTAAGCCTAAATTCGAGGCGCAGTCGATTGTGGGATTCAAGGTAATCACGATGAAACTAGGTGAGATCCCTTGGGAGTTGGATTATAGATTGAAGTGTGAAATCCATGAAGCTAATATGAATTTAACAGATGGGAAACACCACGAGTGGTTCGTGGCTTCACTCCTACCTCACCTAATGGTTGTGTTGTCACAACAGAAGATTATAACTCAGACAGAGGCCTTGGAGGTTATAATAAGATTGCATGAAACACCGATGCAAAATCTAAATCTAGGGATTCATTAGATCCATGCGCAGTTGCAAAATATTTGCCTCGAAATGCAAAGTCTAAAGCAAGATAGAATAGTTCGGCAAGAGGCGCATGAGGAGATATGGTGCTTGAAATGTAAAGGTCAGCGGCATGACAAAGACCACTGCCTGTTATTTGCAAACTATATTACAAGGGGAGGATCGATGCCTTTGAGGCCGGAAGCCCAATCCGGGCCGAGTGCAGGGTCTGCGTTGCGGTGCATTATATGTCAGATAGTAGGGAAACATACGACTAATAATTGTCATTTGCTGCAGAAGTTTGTACAACGACCACAACAACTGTTCTGCAACTTCTATAGGTCGGTAGGGCATGATGAGTGCAATTTCCAAAGTTATGAATTGATGATGGATATAACACTCGCCTATACAGTTCACATAGAAACGTGACCTCCTGACGAGGGCGCTGGGATGGCACAGATAGGCTTTCAGGGGCACGAATGAGGCTGAGGTGGAGGAGGACTTGGCAGAGGTTGGGGACAATTGATCTGTTACAATTGGGTGAGGACCAGGACATTATGCCCATGAATGCACTAACCCAATGCGTCCGTCGTGCAAATATTGCACTTAGTTTGATCATGAGACTGAGGACTGTCCTACACTGATAGCAAGAATAAGTGACAAAGGGGTGCTACCCTCGCAGCCGACTCAAAACCTGCAGATGATGAGGGTTGAGCCTGGAAAAGAGGATTTGAACGTGAATATAGTGCTCCGAAGAGGAATTGCAATGGGCGACAATAAGGGGAAACAACCAGAAAATAGTGCATGGGTTCGTAAAGCTCCAGGCAAGGAGGATTAATTTCATTTGGAGTGCGCACACGACATGTTCATGGAAGCAAAGAAAAGCTTCATTGAGGCCTCTACCTCAGGGAGCCAGGATAAACCTATTCAGGAAATGGACCTTTCTATGCTTACGACCTTTTTAGAGACCTACATGAAGCTGTTGCGAGATAGAAAGGTTGTGAAGGGGTTATATGAACTTATAAATAGGTGCGCCGGAACCACTCTGGGTGAACTGCTTGTGGCACAAAAGATCGGTAAGCATAAGACAAGGATAGGAGGTGAAATGAGACTCACTGCACAGATAAGAGAATATGAAATGGATCAAGTTATTCTGGATCTAGGGTCAGACATGAAAGTTTTTCCAAAGCAAACTTGGGAGCGGATGGGAAGACTGGTCTCTGATTCAGTTAAGGATGGCAAATCAGCAGAGGATCATCCCCATGGGATGACTGCAAGGAGTAACTAGAGATATTGAAGGTGTGAGCGCATTGGATGATTTTGAAGTAATATAAATTTTTGATGAAAGTAACCCCTACCCTGCACTCCTTGGCATTGATTGGGCTACTGACATGAACTAGGTAATCAACCTAAAGAAGCAAAAGATGATATTTGAAAATAAATTGCTTTGCATAATAGTACCCCTAGATCCTGCTGAAGGATCACGCTATGTTGAACCAGTCCGCGATTACGAATGCAATGATGATTTGGACTGCATATACAAGATAACAGAGTGAGACCAAGATTGGGTGAATCTGACAGTGGATGGACAAATTACATGGGATCACGAGAGTTCCTGCAACTCAGACTCGAACGAAGAATTAGAGTGCTGGCAGAATCAGCTACATGGAGTAACCACGCTGAGTTGTAGCATGATTACCCAGTCGTTGCGTTGTGTGTCGTTTGAGGTAAGAAATTTGCCCACTTATGATGGCTTGAATGATGCGGATGTGTTTTTGGATGCATTTTGAGGGAAGTACCAGAGAAGCAGTGCTTCCAAGCTTTGGACTAGGCCCTGCGCAATACACCCGTGAGATGGTGGGGTACGCACAAGGGTAGTTTTCATGATTGGTACGAGACTTGTAGGGGGTGATGAGAACACGCTTTGGGAAGCCGAAGGTATGAGTGACAGACAAGTATGATGGGAAGGATGATCCGTGCGCTCACTTGGCCAAATGGGCTAAGGCCTATGGAGCGAATCCCCAACCTAAATGGGTGCACTTGTTCTGTCACACCCTGGATGGCATCCCGATGAAATGGTACTTGGAGACAGAGCTCCACCATGGAATAGGAGAACGAGATATTTTGCGTGAAGGGTTCATAATGACGTTCAGCTTCGAACATGGGTTTGACTGTATTGATGAAGCACTACAAGAGGTTAAAGAAGTGATCTTTAGGATATCGCAGGATCCTTTAGATCCATGAAGGATTAATATCCCTGAAATCAAGGGTCACCACAAGGTCGAGGGCTTGTCGATTGAGAATCCTGAATAACTGGCTCACTGAAGACTAAACATATAACTATTGGTATGGAGGCAGAGCCCAAATTCGCAAAGATTGGAGATTACTGGTATGACGCGACGGTAGATAAGGTGACCAAATTACTCTAAAAATACCAATATTTGTTCCCTACCAACTTTACGGAGTTAAAGGGGATAATAGGAGGCCTGGGCATTATGAAGATCATGTTAAAACCCGATGCGAAGCCATTTAAAAAAATACCTTACCGTCTCAATCCGAAGTTTAAGGAGAAGGTCCACTTACAGTTAGATAAGATGCTCACGGCAACCATCATTGAGCCCATAGAAGAATCTAATTGGTTGAACCCAATGGTGGTACAGGAAAAGAAGCAGAAAGATGAAATAAGGATATGCGTAGATCTCAAGAAGTTGAATGACACTTGCGTGCATGATCCTTTCCCGACTCCATTCACTAATGAGGTATTGGGTAATGTAGGTGGCCAGGAAGCATACTCCTTCACTGATGGGTTCTCTCGGTACCATCAGAAAAAAAATCATGCCTGAAGATAGAAGCAAGATGACCTTCGCATCTAAATGGGGATTTTTTCAGTACACCGTAATGCCTTTCAAGTTAAAGAATGCGCCTGCGATTTTTTCACGCGTAGTCATTGCTGCATTCAAAGACTTCAATCATAAGTTTCTGGAGGTGTACTTCAATGACTGGGCTGTGTTTGGGTTGGTAAAATGCCATGTGGCCTGTTTGCGCTTAATGCTATATACTTATCGAAGCTACCAAATTGCACTCAATCTAAATAAATGTCTATTTTGTGTCCCTTTTGGGACTTTGCTGGGTCATGTGTTATCCAGATAGGGATTGATGGTAGATCCCATGAAGATCGCAGTGATAATTAACCTGAAGGCGTCGAGGAGTGTGAAACAGCTACCCGCAATGTTGGGACATACTAGGTACTACAGGAAGTTTATCAAGAGTTATGCCCAGATCACCGCGCCTATGGATAAGTTGTTTAAAAAGGATGTCACGTTCTGTTGGAACGAGGACTGTCAGAAAAGCTTGGATGTGTTGAAGGAAAAAATGGTCACCACGCCGATTTTAGTCTTCCCAAATTGGAAGAAGGAGTTTCATGTACATGTAGATGCGTCATGTATATCACTGGGAGTAGTACTGACACAAGATGGTGTAGGAGAATTGGACCATAATATAACATTCGCAAGTAGAAGGTTATCCAAGGATGAGAAGAACTATTCCACCATTGAGCATGAAGGATTAGCCATGGTATATGCACTCCAAAAGTTTAGACACTATTTGCTGGGTGGATATTTTAAGAAGTATACGAATCATTCTGTGTTAAAATACCTGGTCAATAAGCCTGTGTTGGGGGAGAGAATCTGCAGGTGGTTTTTATTTTTCCATTAGTATGATTTTGAGGTTATTGTGAAGCCTGAACAACTGAATGTGGGACCAAACCATTTGTCACACATCGAAATGGTGGAAGAGCCCACTAATTTGGAGGAGGGATTGCCTTACGCGTAGCTCTTTGCAATGCGTGTCACAGATGGTCACTTCGAAGAAATCATACACTTCCTAACAGTAGGAACGACCTCGGAAGGCTACACCACCCAGAAGAAAAAGGAGTTAGTGGTGCACACGACAGACTTTTATGTCATTATCGGACATCTGTACAAAATTGGGTCTGATGAGGTATTACGATGATATGTATTGGAGTTTGAAAGGAGCAGTATCCTTGTAGATTCTCATGGGGGTGCCGCGGGAGGGCATTACGCAGGAAGGCGAACCGCGCAGGGTTGTGGTGGCAAACCTTCCATCAAGATTCAAAAGCATACTACAGGGCATGCAAAGTGTGTCAAAGAACTGGCAGGCCATTGCAGAGAGATGAGCTGCCTCTGAACCTGCAGATGATGTTACAATCTTTCAAGAAATGGGCAATAGATTTTGTGGGACCCATTTAGCCTCAAGGAAAGAAGAAGGGAGTACGGTACATTATCACCACAACTAAGTATTTTACTCGATGGGCAGAGGCACAGACTGTGAAGGACTACACAAGCGTGACCGCTACGAAGTTTCTCTTTGAGTATGTACTGACGCGATTTGGGTGTCCAAAGATTTTGATGAGTGATCGTGGTACACACTTTCTGAATGAAATGATCAGTGCGCTAATGGAGGAATTTCAGGTATATCACCAGAAAAGCATGCCTTATCACCCACAGGCTAATGGGACAGTGGAAGATTTCAATAAGGTTCTGGAGAACGCGCTAACCAAGGTTTGCAACACTCAACGAAGTGATTGGGACATGCGCATACCTGCAATACTATGGGCCTATCGAACGACATACAAAACGTTGATTGGACAGACACCCTTTAGGCTTGTATATGGTGTTGAAGCAGTAATGCCCATGGAATACATTGTGCGTAGTCTGCGCATAGTGGAACTCAACGGTATGACAGATCATGGAGCCCTGGAAGAGAGGCTCACGCAGCTTTCTGAGCTTGAGGAAGAAAGGTTTCTAACTAGATTTCTCCAACAACTCCAAAAGTAGCGTGAAAAAGCATGGCATGATCGACACATTAAACTGCGCACCTTTAAGGTAAATGATTTTGTTTTTCTATATTGCAACAAGTTTAATAAATTTCTAGGGAAATTTAGGATGCATTGGCTAGGGCCCTATGTCAGTAAGGAGATTATTGACGGTGGAGCAGTTCAGTTAGTTAAATTGTGTTATCACTCAGGTTGTTCCCTTTGACTCCTAAGGGAATACAGCCGAGGTAACCACAAACCAAGCTTTGGACTGTAGTTCCTAGCCTACCAGCAGTCAGAGAGGGCTCTCTCTTTGGTATTTAGCTTTGTTTAGGGTGTATTTTAGGCTAGATATGATGCACATGGGTTTTGTTTGAGTTTGGTGGGATGGTTGATCTATTCAAGCAGAGTTGGCATGCAAAGTGTAAGAAGTTCAAACCATTGGGCATGGAGTCAATGAATGTAAATTGAAGGGTGTGTTTTCTTTGGCAGAAGAGGGGAATATGAGGCAAGATAGCTACACATGGCACAATGATTAATGTTGGAAACAAAGATGAAATGGAGGTTAGGGGATGAGAGGCAGTTAAGAATATCTCATCTAGCCAAAGAGGGAAAGTGGATGAAGGCTAAATAGGGCAATGAAGAATTCCTAGACAGCATTCATATGTGAAGGAAATAGCTTAAACATGTTCAATTAAGTATGCATATTCATCACTAATTCAGAGGAAAACATAGAAAAGTTACAAGAATTGAGGACAGAGCGCATGAAAACCAGTTCTGAACCATTCCTTCTTCCTGCAACTTGGATTATGATATATAGATGATACAGATATATATATAAGTTGATAAACAGAGGGAGGAAAGACTTATTGGACCATGAGCAAGCACGAGAATTCATATCAAGCTCTCCAGCCATTAAAACCACAACAGACAGTTCATAATCCAAAAATTCCAACAATCTTTGATCATAGAAGTTCTCGGGCTTACAGCGCAAGTCTAGAATGACTCAATCAACCAACCAACCCTTTGAACAACGAACAGGGTGGTTTAAATAGGCAAAATATCTATAATAAACAGATCTCAGATAGATCTGATGGAGTAACTGCTTCTAACATAATTTGTACTGAAATAAATGCACAAAATATCTATTTAAGCTGCGCTGGAGGCAGCAGCATCAAAATTGAGTTAAGTATGGGTCCTTTGTTGTGATGCGCTGGAAATTTTTCCTTAACTGCGCTTTGAATACTGAAACGCTGCCCATATGTGTCTCTATACACCGCTTCTGCAAAAAATCTGGGCTTTAAATCACTTGAACTGCTTCTTTAGGCGGTTATGTTGCTGCTAAGTGGCTTTAAGACATTTAATAATGAGCTGGTGAGATTTGATGGCCCAATACTGCTTTATTGACTTTGATGGGGGCCTCTTAATATTTGCCTGATTTGGAAATATGGATTTCCATCGAAAACACTAATTGATACTCTTTGCCGCTTCCTCTGATATACTTTCGATGAACCTGGGCACCTTCTTGGCTTCTGATACGCTTTGACTGCCCCATCGCCCCTTCTTTATAAACCTATAAATCAGAGCAATCACAGCATCCCTTACATTATTCTTAATTTCTTGGTAAACCAGATCATGGAAGCACATGAGGCCAACTTCATTTAGTGCAGGAAGAGAACGCCTTGTAATGAAGTAACGATCCAAGTAATTAAAGAAACGTGAAAGCCACTGAACCATTATTTTGTGATTTCCCCATCGCTTCACAAGTTCTCTCAACATAAACTCATCATGTTTCTCCCTCAATGCAGATAGTACCATCGAAGTAATGTACTCTTCAAAAGACTCCCTGTATCTGTCATAGAGTTGCTACGAATAATCCTACGGAGGCTTTTGTGTGCACATGTTGTAAATAGTCGTGTAAAGCATTATGTACTCCTTGGAATTGAATTATTGTTCGGGATTCCTTCCAGAATGTTCTTGAGCTTCATAATTCCCTTCTGCATAAATTCCCATCCCGACTCTAGCTCTATAATCTTACGCTCGCTTGTGAGATCATTGAGTTCAAGGAAATCGCCTGCTAAATGAGAAGAGGATGGTGTTCGAATATCTTGTAGGAAAGAATCTATCATCTGCTCTTTGTTTTCCATACTGCCTTGTCGAAGCAAGCTACAACCATCACCCTGAGAAATATTCACCCTGACATGCTGTTCATCAAAGAGAAAGCTAATGTCATCCTGTTCAGACAAAATTTCTGTTCCTTGTTTGGTTGAATTGATTGCATTTCCAACCATATGTAAAATAATCCGTAGAATTCATTTTTCATCTCCTATCACATGGTCAGGCATCCCATCACCTATTTCAACATTTAATAGAATACCCTTGCTTCTAGACATGGTCTCTGTGAGGTGTGCTGCCAACAACGTCCTTAATTCTACTAAATATAAGCTTGACTGGTATACAACTAACTACAGGCATTTGAACAAGTTTTAATGGATGGGTAGATTCACTACTCTCTTTCCTGAATTTATGTTCAACAGCTATTGAAGACAATGTCCTCGTCTTCTGAGATGGTAATCCAACTTTTTTCAAGAACTTCTTTTGTAATTTTTTATCTAAGGTAGGGCACCGTGTATGGGAGAGGTTCTTCCTGATGTATCGAATTTTATGATTAAGAAGACCTGGATAAACTGTCTTACCCAATGGCTGTCTATTCCCATTAGTTAAATATTGTGATGAAATGGAATCTCCATTCTCCAACAAGGAACAAGATCGAGGGGTACGTTGCATGGCAGTTCTCCTTGCAGTTTGCCAGACAGGTTGAAGCGCCCCACCTTCAACTTTATCAACATCGTATGATTGCATTGTTGAATCATTTAGGTAACCATTGCCTGCAAGAAGAATATCAGAGAAACCATATTCCAACGTCTCAACTATGATGGGATATCTTATAATGGCCTTCCCATTTAATCTACTCATCAGAGAAAGTAAAGGAACATGCTCCCCTTGATAACTTGCTTGTATATCAATGTCTACATCAAATAATGGCGCTGCTATTGAAGCACCTTCTGCTGCCTGTGAGAACTTTGAGATTCCAAATGGATTTGGAACTTTGCATGCCACCCCTGGAAAAGTCTCAGAATGAAATCATTTTGCAGGCTTTTGCCAGAGTGCCTGTCTTCTTTCTATCTGACCTATCCATTGATTTTCATGTCTAATACTATTCCACGATGATGGAAACGCAGCTCGAGAGTCTTCATTCTGAGAGATATCAAGTTTTGATTCCAGAATATGCTGATCTTCTAATTTTTCTTGGTTTTGTATATCTTGAACCTCTGCCTTTTTTCTCAGTAGCAAAGTCCCAAATCTCTGTTGCCTTTCATCAACACAGGGTGCATATTGCTTTGATTAGAATCATCTCTTACACAACCATCTAAAACAGAACTATAGGTTAATTGTCCCTCAATTAGTTTTTATTCTTCAGGTTCTGCTGAATTGCTTCCAATAACTTTCTTGGTCCCGAGCTCCTTATGTACTTTAAGCTTGTCTTCAGATGATACCACATGCATAGGTGCACTGCATGTAACATCCATCTCAACCAAATTCTTTTCATTTTTATTCTCAGAGTTTTTCTTATTCAGATGTCTAGCATTATGTTTTCCTTTCAACTGCCATTTAGAGACACCTGCATCAGCAACACTAGCTATAATCTGTTCAACAGACTCAGGTTTAGACAAAAAATTTGAAAACTCAGCATCATCAAGTCTATTGATGTTGATAAAACTCTCTTCAACTTGAATAGGATTTTCAAGGTGCCCACCAACCAGCTCATCCTCAAAATTCCTTGATACTGGTAAAAACACCTCATTGAAATCTGAAAGTGCAGTTTCACCTACTCCATAAACAGACTGTAGACCACTTTTTTCACCATAGTTGGAACTTGGTTGCTCTAGCAAATTAGAACATGCATTATCATCTAACAAAGAAACTGGTTGAGCCAACTTCTCTCTGATTTCAAATACATCTTGAGAAGCTGGTAATGAGCTCTCTCTTTTGGAAAAAATTCCCATGTAATCTGAATTATTACTAGGCAATGCAGAAAAACTTGATTTTTTAATTTGCTTTAGTTGTGAAGTACCAACTCCTCTTTCCTTCAACACCTGCTGAGTTGAGTCAACTCTCATACAACCAAAATCAGGAAAACAAGGCACTGGTAATTTTGCACTACTCTGTAAAACCTATGTAAGAGGCCGATGTCGATCACGTCTTTTCACAGAAGACTCCTCAGCATGGCCCACATGAGATATTTTTCTTTTGAGGCCTAAATAATGTCCTCTACTGTTGTTCAAAGGGCTTCCATTTCCCATGCAACGAGCAATGGAAGAAGGATTTCGCACACAGCCCTCTAAAGGGATTACTTTTCCAACATCTTCACAAACCGTAGCTAGATTGGGCCAAATGGAAAACTGCCTTATGCTTGAGATGTGAATGGATATGACACTTGAAAACATGAAATGGATTAACTCATCAAAAATGGAACACAGCAGGGGCATTTAGGCCAGCACACTCTCATGGACACTTCTTTGGCCTCTGTAGAAAATATGGAACATTGCAGCATGCAAAGTATGACATATTTGGCATGTAAGAATGTCGATCATGAAAGATGAATACCTGCTATGAGCAGGAGGCTAACAAATTGAATGGAGATCCCTTCCCTGGAAAGGTGAATGGCACCCGACTGAAGCCATACACCGGTGATCTAGCCAGGTGACTATATGAAGCTAGCATATTCTTAGTGCTCCAGGTAGCTGAAAGGAGGTGCGGGACTATAAACTAAACTACCCAGGTTTGGGAACTGCACGATTGGAGGATTGTGCGGAATAAGGAGATGTCACAGGGTTTGCGACAATGCGGAGAGAGCTATGCTACCTAGGGAGAAATTGTACAAGTCAGCCGGAAAGTGACCGTTAAAGTCACTGTTCATGATTTAACAATGCAAATGCATCCAAATGGAGTGGGCAACTGGCATTTAAGACAAAATTTATGGGTAAGATCCTTGAAAATCTGCCACCAATCGGGCATTAATGAACCGAATTTGGGGGGAACATTCAGATTTTAATTCAAAATGGCCTATAAATTACATGTGGCTACCCAAAAAAAAACACTTGGAATTTTGAGCATTGAGTTGGTGAGCTCTCAGACATGCATAAACTGCGCATTTTTCGAAGAATTGCTTGACTGTCCAGCATTTGATCGATTTCCAAATTCCAACCACAATTTCATCTGTGACATTATCCCAGGATCAAAAGTTATGGATGTCAAAGCAATGACAACCGAGGGGGTTATTGGCTTGTTGGGGCCTGACCCAGGTTCGGAGGTGATTTAGCGAAAGAAATCCTAGTACTACTGGCCCTTTCGGCAATAATCCGCGGAGCGCGGACTGAGGTCTCACCTGAAGTAGTATGGGAGGGTTCTAGAACCAGGTTTCCACACCCTGGGAATGTCTGATGAGTTCAAGTGGTTTGCAGTTCGACCCTTCACGCACGTCGTTATGTGCACTTACCTGTACCTCGCGGCCTGAGATGCTACCTTCACACAACCTTACTTGGGAGCCAATCGTTGTTAATACCCAAGTCCTTACTAGTATTCCACCGTTAGTTGATTAACTTAGCTTACTTTCATGTGTAAAGTATACTTAGCAATATAAATCATTCATACAAGTGCGCACAGTAAATAAACAGTATATTTGCAATTGATATCCAACATGTAATAACTCAAGGACAAATACATAGAATTTGGATAAAACTTCTCTTTATTATTGTCTTCTTCAGTTACAACTTGACTCCGCCCTACACACTCAGCTCCATGGGTTCGCGCACTTAGCTGTGGACAACTAGGCCTCTGCGCACCCAGCTGCAGAGCCTTCTCCTACTCTATGACCCAAAGACACACTTAGACACTTACGAATCAATCCCTCAGACTTCTTGTCTATCCTCTCCTTCACTCTCTTTTACACCTAGAGCCTCACTATATTTATAAAATCCCATGGTTCACAGACCATGGGTAGGCCGAGATTACATCACAAACTACGACAAACAACCCTATGAATCTAACATACTTCTGCGCTCGCAATTTGCGGGGCTTTACAACATTATTCAGCCAAAACATGGGCTTTGAGCCCCAAAACATGCCTCGAGGGGATTCCATTCCCAATAGGCCCGCAACAAAAACATTGTGACTCGCCCTTGAGTCACTCTATCGGTGCAGCAATCTTGGCACAAAGTTCCTCCAACTGTCCTTGAACTGTGCTGATGTCAGCAGTGCATTAAGCCGCTGCTTGTTGAATCTGTTGCATCCTCTGTTCTGAGACCTCCGTGTCTGGGGTTCTTCTTTGCATTAACGTGTGCATCCCCTGTATGTTCTTGAGCTTTCCTTCAATGTTTGCCATGATAATGAAAGCCTCATTGATCCACGGCTAGGCAGGCACTTTGAGAACTGCCTCTTTATGTCGCGTCGTGTCCACCTGTTCCTTCAGTGCCTTGGCTTGCTTCATCCTTGCAAGACACTGAGTGAGAACTACTGTTTGTGTAGTTCCTTTGACACTGTCATATTGCTACTGAGGTTCTCACGCCTCTATCTCCAAGCACCAGATGTTGGAGTCCTCCTGCAGAGATGTGAGGACCTCAAGTGCTTGCTCCAACAAATTGGTACAGTCTTGCACTGCACCTCCAATTTCTTCCAATCCCACTGCAATAGCGCTAGCGCGCTATTCTTGGACCTTCGGGGGAGTGGAAGGCTACACCTTGAACTGCAGCTCGGTGATATGAAGATTCAGCTCCTGCTAAACTTTGGTCATTTCTTCTCTAGCCTCGCAGACTTTGGTTACCAACCTATGAATCCGTACCTCTACTGGTAGATCTGTTGGGATGGCCAGCTCCGGGACGCGTCGACAAGCATCGTCTACCAACTGCACCAACTGTTGGTTTTGTGACACCAATTCGTCGCACTACAGATTGAGGTGCTCCATGTTGATCTTTTGTTCGCTGAGGACTTGGATTGCACAGCTCTGCTATTATCCCATCCTATAGCAGATACAATGTCTCTCGTGGAAGGGTAGCCAAATTAAGGCCAAGGCCTTTGATCATGTTAACTGTAAATCTATCGGTCTCATTCACTGCTACTAGGGCCCTTTTCGGTAACACTATTGTGTTTTCCATCCATGCGCGCAACATCTGCTCTGTTGCCAAGGATCCTGCTGCGAGGTGAGTCGCAAGGGTACCCACCTGATGTGGCTGCACCTGTAACTCCTGTAGCTATTCCCCGAGGGCCCCTAACACAGTCTGGTGCTCCTGCATAAAATCCCAAAGGGCCTCATTAGTGACATCATGAACCGTCTCACCGATGTCATGGAGGTCACCTTCGGTTAAGATGATTGAGTCAATGGCCAACTTCGAGTCCTTGACCTGCTTCCTCAGTCCTGCTCTCTCTGTCGTGTGTGGGCGCTTGCGCTGCGTGGATGCGGTCCCTAGGTTCGTGCTTCTTTATGTTGTTTCGGCTTCCTCTACCTCCTGCCCCTATCAGGACGTTGCTTGGTCCTCATTCGCCTTCGTTGTCTTGGTGTACGTGGTGATTTAGGGATTTCTACCACAACCCTGGCTCCTTTTCGAACATCCTCCACCATTGGGGTTTGCGCGGCCTCGTCGACGGTTACATCTTCAATTCCCAAACCAATATTAGCTGTTGTCATTGTATCTAGGTTGTATTTTGTCAGTCGCGAACTCAGGGTCTCAATTATCACTTGGCTCTCAATGTTTAGTGCTCTGTTCAATCACTCAATTCTCAAATGGCCAAGTGTTGTTTGTTGGCCAACCCTTTGTGTTTTATAGCGCATTTTGAATTCAAATTCGACAGTTCCCCCCAATTTTAGGCCATTAATACTTTCTTGGCGGTAGATTTTCCTAAATCTTGCCCATAAATCGCATCTTAAATGCCCGTCACCTGCTCCATTTGATCTCAAGTCAAGCATCCCATCGTGAATAGTGATCTAGGTGGCTCCAGAGACACAACAGGACAAAGAGGACTCAGGAAACCTCAAAAATCAAAGTGTGTGTATTATGGTCGAACAAGAACCAAAGCGTAGATCTCATCGTCCTGATCGCAGCGGTGCAAACAGTTCGTCATTCCGAGTTTGGATGAAGGAGATAGAGGCATTCAAAGTTGGGTTGAATTTTTTATGACTAGGCAGGGTTAAAAAAGACACAATTTGGCCTTTTTCGGTAGACAGAATCTGGCCAACTCCAACCAAATTTCGAGAAAAATCGTGGCCTGGTTAAAAATATTCCTTCGGCCTACAATTAGAATTTTTTAATGTGACTTATTAATTATAAAAGAAAAAATATTTAAAAAAAAGGGGAGGTGGTGGGCCACCACCCCCACCACCCACACCTCTCCATATTTATATCATACTTACCAAAATTTTGAGGCTAGCAGGCATTGAACCCGGCCAGCTCAAGTGGGGAGGCAGGATTTGATCCCCTAACCTCCCCTTAACTAATTGCCTCATTTACCAACAGGCCAGTGGGGCCTTTTTGTAAACTTCGCCCAAAAGTTCATATAAACCCAAAATTTTCCCAGTACGCCCAAGGATGGAGGAACCAAGAGCGAGCACGGATTTTGAGACAAAGGAGGCAGAGTATTTTTTGACACCCAAAGATTCTCTAGGGAGGTAAAAATTATTTTTCGTGGGAATCACAATGGCAAGGTCAGATTCGCCTTTGGAGTTGCAGATTTTCAGTCCACCCATGGAGCAGAATCTTTGAGGAATCAAGGGGGAATCTAAAAGATTCCTCGAGCCCTAGATTCTCAATTTCTCATAATTCAAAAGTTGTACAGTCAATTTTTCACTATTCGATGCTACAAATCTGATAGTGTGTTCAAATTTTTCATTTTCCAGCCATTTTTCTAAGTGGAATGCAGGTGTCAACATCTATGTGCAAGCAGCCATTTCCATGCAATTGATGTCGTGAGATCGATGGCATGAACAACTTCAACAGTTTTGACATCCGCTTCTTCATATGGCCTTTGGTTGTGAGGTATATGCACTATGTTCATGTACTTCTTTTGCCATGCATTGTGCTGCACAGATCCCTGTTTGATGTTGATGAGGGATCTTGTTTATTACTTGTTTTCATTATTCCTGCTTGATGTGATGCGGAATAGTCTATTTGATGTACTTGTTGTCATGATTCGTCATGTTATGTTTTGAGATCCATTTTTTGTATGTTGATGGGATACTCATGTTGTCACATGTATGTTTACTTTGAGGTCCCTTTTATGCCATGTTGGTGGGATGCTCATCATGCATGAGTTTTATGTCATACTGATAGGAGTCTTTCGATTGAGAGTTCCTGTAGTGGAACATCTCTTGGAGCCACTCATGTGTGAGGGCATTTTCCTTGTATGATATCTACATCACCTCTTATGTACATCGCTATTGACAGCATTTAATGTAGCGGTCTACACCATCTTGACACTGGGGCCCCGAGACGTAGTCCCTCCTGGACAAACTCCATTATCAACGGCTTATGTTTTTATGTTTCTGATGATTGACATGTTCCTCTTCTTTACGAAATGCACATGTATTCATTTATGTTCTTTTGAAAATGCAATTTAACACATCATGAAAGTAAAAGGTCTTGGAAGGGTCCTTCGTCACACTCGGACCTGGATCAAGTGGTATCAAAGCGGTCTTTGTGTTGATGTGAATTGCAACATGAAGAATGGAACATGGAGTGACAGAGGATGAAAAAGCGATGTACGAGACCATGCTCAAAATTTCCAAAAGGGTAGAGATAATGTATGAAACTCTACAGAAAGAGACAGAGGAAAAGGAGCGATTGTAGCTTCAGTTGCAAGCCACAGAAGAGACCATGGAAGAACTGAAGAAAAAAAAACATAATCTTCAAACAGAGAATGTCTAATTGAAGATGCGTCTATGTGAAGAGAAAGAGGAAAAACATAGTTTTCTACGACAACCGCAAGCGAAGGACGAGGCCTTGGAAAAGCTGCAGCATGACCCATGCAAGGTAAAAAGTAGTTCTCCATCTTCATGTATGTTTCCTGCTGATGATTTCAGCATTTTTGAAAATCATACCATAGGAATTGGCTCCAAACTATTGAAGAGAATGGGGTATGAAGAAAAAGGCTTGGGCGTCAATGGCCAAGGCATTGTCAACCCCATCAAAGTAGAGGAATTACCATGTCGAACAGGACTTGGGTATGTCAGAAAGTAAGTTGGGCAATGTGCCATGACAATTAGCGAACCACAAACAATAGATGATGAGAAGCCCTCATCAGTTCATTCCAAATCGACAGAGGAGGTAAAATATGTTGATTTCCTTTCAGTTTCATTGTCACATAGTATGATTTCTGTTGGAGATTTGGAGATCCCAATTACAAGGACAAACATGAGGCTCCTTACAAGGACGAGGCACGAGGAGGAAAAAGAACTTGGTGTTAATAACCAAGGCATAACTCAACCAATGGAGGATGTGTAGAGACCTAAATTTGTAGGCTTGAGATACACCAAGGGAGAATGCTCAAAGGTGTCATATGCTTCCGAGACATCGTCAAAACCGTCGAGAAAAGAGAATGATGGGAAACGTCCCCATCATCCCATGGCAGTTTCCATCGCAGGGAAAGAGCTGAGGAAATCTCTCATAGCCATACTTACACCAGAGATGGCAAGGAAAGGTATAACCACTCTCGATATTCGAATTTTCATTTTGGTTATAATCATGTTGTTAGAGATGAACGTAAATCATGGAATCGAAAAACATGTACCTCTTCTGGATTATATAACCATACATTTTCTAAGTGTTGGAAAAGAATGGCAAAACACAAAAGGATGAGGCATGAAAGACCCTCTCAACAGCAAGAAAATAAACATGTTAAACAGATCTGGAGGAAGAAGTCCTATTGCAGTCATTGCAATAGAAGTGGCCATCAAAGAGCCACATGTTGGAGGTTCCATCCAGAACAACGCCTTAAAGACAAAGTGTTGGTGCATGAACCAGGTGAAGCAATTGTTCGACAAGCAAAACCGTCACAAGGAAGTGACCTATTCACATTGATAAGTGAAACATGGTTTCTAGATATGTTAGCTCATCATGGTCGTGCTTTTGTAAATCATTTGTTGCATTTTAAAATGTAAATGTGATGATGTTATTTCCATCACTTCTTTAACAACAATGATGTATGGTCTTATTTTGAATCACATGTTGAACTGTGAAAGTGATGTCGTGTTTCCATCACTTGTCAAAGAAAAAAAATAGTGTTTGGCCTTATGTTTGTAAGTCATGTGTTGTAGTGATGCTGTGTTTTCCATCACTTGTTGAAGCAACAATGATATGTTGGCCTTGTTTTCGTAGCTGGTGTATTGTTTCCATCTTGATGTAAACTTGGCCACCAAGTATGTATTATAAACTCGTGGCAAGTGTGGGATGCTTAGGTCATTAGTTGGTCATGAAAGTCAAGCATGTAATTTTCAAAACAATGTACTACACGTTGCAGGTGTTGGCTCATCGCTTAAGGCTTCGAAGAACAAAGGTGAGGAGATGGAAGCGAGACCTTTCAGAACGCTTATGATGCAGACAAGGTACAAAGAAGTTGTAGATTATTTTTCATGCTTTTGGAGGACCAAAAGCTCCTCAGTAGGGAGGATTGATCCAGGGGGCTCTAGAGACACACACATAGGACAAAGAGGACTCAGGAAACTTTAAAAATCAAAGTGTGTGGATTATGCTTGAATCGGGCCTAAAGTGTAGATCTCGTCGTCCTGATCGCGACAGTGTGAAAAGTTCATCAATCCGAGTCTGGATGAAGGAGATAAAGGAAGTCAAAGTTGGGTTGACATTTTGATGACTAGGTAGGCTTAACAAAGACACAATTTGGCCTTTTCCAACAGACAGAATCCAGAAAACTCTGCCCAGATTCCGGGAAAAATCATGGCCTAGTTAAAAAGACTCCTTCGGCCTAAAATCTAAATTTTTGAATGTTCCTTACTAATTATAAAAGAAAAAAATATTTGAAAAAAAGGGGAGGTGGCGGGCCACCACCCACACCTCTTCATATATATTTCATATGTACCAGAATTGTGAGGCCGACAAGGATTAACCACGCCCGGCCCACGTGGGCCGACCCCCACTGGGTAGCCCCATAAATGAACCAACCACCAAGAACCACATAGTTATGTACCATTTACAACCCACACTCCATCCTCCATTTAATGCTCCAACCACCGCGCCTATTAATCCACCCACCCATATTCCAAAAAAAAAAATCATGGCCTATAATAAATATGTTTACACACGGATTTACACCATCTTGACATCAGGGTCTGGAGATGTAGTCCCTCCTGGACGAACTCTGTTATCAATGGCTTATGTTTTTAGGTTGCTGATGATTGACGTGTTCCTCTTCTTTACAGCATGAACATGTATTCATTTATGTTCTTTTAAAAATGCAATTTAACACATCATGAAAGTAAAAGGTATTGGAAGGGTCCTTTGTCACACTCGGACCTGAATCAAATAGTGACTTCAACGATCACTTTCCAGCCAGCCCATGTGGGAGCACAACCCTTCATGTGCGGTCCTAGACCTTGGGACGCTCTGCTTCTGCGCGCATCCCCAATATCGCCCAGCTCCCGGGCAGAATAGTTTACAGTACTGCACTTCCTTTCAACTGCTTGGAGCGCTAAGACTGTCCTTCCTGCGGCTAGTCAGGTGGTTTCACCACCCATGTGGGGCTCCATCTCATCCTCTACCATGGTTCACAGAGAATCCCCACCTTCCATTGTTGTGGTCGGCATCACGCACTATACTATTTGTAACGTGCTACCCTGGTCACTATGTTTGGTGATATGGGGTCTAAGCCAATGCAGTAGACTAACTAGTTCATGACGATAGTTCTCCCACTTGTTAGTATGATCGTATGCACCTTGCCTTACCACCCTCAGTTTTTCGACGAGAAATGCTTCCTTTATTTCATATTCCAGCTTCTAGACCTCCACATCCATGAAAGTGCTTTTCTTCCTTAATCATACCCTTTCTTTTTTGAGTTTGTGGAGTCTAAAGTTTCCCCATCGAATTTCTTCCTCAAGTCTAATGTGTTCTGTTTCTTGCAACTGTGCGATTCCTTCATTCTAGGCTTCGCTGACCGTGGTATCTACGGGTGCTGCTATGTGCAGACTAGGCTTCATTTGCTCCATAGGGATTACAACCCCTACTTCATACTTCAGCTTTGGAAGTGCTCGCGTGGTCAGGGTTTTTCGCATGGTCCTATAAGCCCATAGAACCACTAGTACACGCAGGTCCCAATCAATGCATCTCACATGGTGGACTGTGGTCAGCACTTCACACACCTTTTCAAAGGCTTCCCCGTGTATAATCTTTGACACACTTGGCCGTATCATACTTCGTCATTCACACCCTCATCATGCCCGCTCCTGCTTGTTGTCCTTGTTTTCTATCGTGAGCATGGTGTGCGTTCATGCAAGTTACGTACCATACGTCTGTACCCATCTGGAAAGGGGGGCATGCATGCTGTTTCGTCCATCATACCCGGCTTCCATCCGCAACTGAGGCTTTCCAAACCATATGAGTGTCATCCTCTTGCAGACGTGCCAGTACTGAAAATTTCTTTGATGTGTGCCCCACCACCTTGCAGGTGTAGCGTGCAGTACCCATTTCAGAGCATCGAACTGCTACTGTTCTGGCACCTCTCTTTTAAATTTGTTCAAGAATGCATCCACCTCACTCAACCCATCATACATAGGTAGATCTCTTACCTTTGTTGTCACGCAACACAGTGCTCTTACCATCATGTTGCAATTGAGCGTGGTTACCTCGTGTAACCAGTTCTGCTATCGTTCTATTTCCTCATCTGAATCTGAGGTGCAGGAGCTTTCGCGCTCCCATGAAATCTTGCCATTCGCTATTGGATTCACCCAGTCCTGCTCCTGAGTGGTTATCTTGTAGATACAGTCTAGATCGTAATTGTGCATTGGCTCTATGTAGCACGATCATTCCGCGGGGTCTAAAGGTACCACTATGCACAGTGACTTTTTCTCAAAAATCATTTTGCACTTCTTTAGATTTATGACTTCATTCATATTAGTGGCCCAACCTATTCCTAGTAGCGCAGGATAGGGATTGTTATCATCGACAATCTCTATCACTTCGAAATCTGCAAGCGCTCTCGCACCTTCGATATCTACCGTTATCCCTGCAATCTTCCCATCAGTAGGATCTTCTGTTGGTTGGCCATTCGCAATTGAATAGGAGACCATTGTAACGTGGGCCTGCCCATGCACTCCCATGTCCGCTTTAACAGTACGTTCATGTCGATCCTAGATCCAAAATCACTTGATCCATTTCATACTCCTTGATTTGCGCAGTCAATCTCATCTCCCTTCCTCTTCACGTTGTGTGCTTCCCGAGCTTCCAGACTACACACGGTTCTCCTGACCCAACGCACCTAGTGATGAGTTCCTGCAATCCCTTCACAACCTAGCTGTTGTGCAACAACTTCATGCATGTCTCCAGAAAGGTAGTAAGCATTGATGGGTCCATCTCCTATTCTAGTTTTCCTTTACTACCTGAAGTGGAGGCCTCTATGAAGCTCTTCTTAGCTTCCATGAATGTCTCCTTCACGCGCTCCAAATCGAACTATGGTTCCTTTGTTGGAGCCTTGTGAACCCAAGCACTCTCTTCAGGTTGCTTGCCCTTGTCATCTCTTGTCGTGATACCGCTTCAGAGCATGATGTTTACATTTGGGTCCTCTTCGCACGGCTCAAACCTCATCATTTGCAGATTCTGAGTTGGGGGAGGGTGGAGCATTCGTTTATCACACAACCTCGCTATCAGTGTGGGATAGTCCTCCATCTCATGATCAAACTAGGTGCAATATAAACATGATTCTCTCATCGGATTTGTACAATCACGGGAATAATGCCTTAGCCCTCCGCAATTGTAACAAATTAGTTGTCTGCGACCCCTTCCTAGTCCCATTCCACCTCGAACTCGTCCGCTCCCCTGAAATCCAATGCGTGCCACCCCTACATTTTGATTGAGGGCTCGCGTTTCAGTATGAACTTTGTAGGCAAGAGTCTGATCCATCATCAGTTCATAGCTTCTACAGGTGTTTTCATCATGGCCTACTAACTTACAGAAATTATAGAACAATTGTTGGGACGTTTGTGTATACTTTTGTAATAAGTGACAGTTATCTGTAGTGTGCTTCCTTCATATCTAAAAAATCGCGCACCATAATGCAGGTGCCGCACTCGGTCCTGCTTGTGCCTTTGGTCTCAATGGCATTGGCCCTCCTCCCACTAGGTAGTTCATGAAGACTGGACAATGGTCCTTGTCATGCCCCTGGCCTTTGCATTTTATGCACCATACCTCCTCGTGCACTTCTAGGCGAGTTGTCCTCTCCTGTTTCAAGCTCTGCATTTCCAGACACATTTTTTAGTTGCGCGTGGATTTGTTGGACTCCCAAGCAAGGATCTTATATTTGGGTCTCATGTAGTCTCATTGCAATCTCCAAGGCTTTAGCTTGGGTGGATAACTTTTGTTGTGACAACGCGGGCCTTAGATGCGGCGTTAGTGACGCTACAAACCATGTGCAGTGCTTTCCATCCATCAAGGTCATGTTGGCTTCCCGAATCATACCCTTCAGTCTTTGATCTAGTTCCTAGGGGGTCTCTCTTGGAAGCATTGCGATTTCCTTAAACCTGATAATTGATTGTGTCTCTGATTGTGGCCTGCTAAATTCCCTGTTCAGCGTAGCTTGGATATCCGTGATCCCTACATTTGGATTGTTGTTGGAATGCTTAATGTACCATGTCAGTGCGTGATCCTACAATGCGCTTACCAGCGTTTCCTTCTTTATATTGTCATCCATGACTCTTTGTGCTTCCCATACAGTCTTTACCACGAACCAAAATTGGTTTGGATATTCGTTCCCTACTCCTTTGTACACCAGAAATTTTATCGCGCTCGCCATGTTGAACTGTGGTGGTGGCAGAGGTGGTGTGGGCGGAGATGGGGGTGAAGATGGTGAGATGGGTGGTGGTGGAGGTGGAGGTGGTATCCACGGAATTTGCTGCCTTATCAGACTGATCACACTTCTCGATGAAAATTTCGTGAGCTCTTCCCCGCTTTCTCACCGAGGCGAAATCAAGGGGCTATTCTATATCTCTGCACTACCTTCGTTTCTATAGATCCTCCCACTTTGCGTAGCCCCAAACATCATTTTATTCACATGGCCCACTTTTCACACAATATCATTTTAATCCAAGTGTTCAAAGATTTAACGTACTTACCTCATGGTCCTTTGAGGAAGCATCATTCTGCCTTGCTGTAGCTGACTGAAGTATCTACCATGAACTCAGTGATGAACCCTCCTATAATTCTATCGAGCCAATGGTCCACAGCGCACGCAATCTTATCTTCTGATGATTCTATTCTGCGCACCAACTCTAGAGTCCACACAATCGGTTTGTCAAGCCTACACCTTCCTTGACTGTCTGCTAGCTTTGCAATCCACTCGTACAACTCATAGGGGAAGGATGCAAACAAAATCTCGTGGATTTTCGTATATAAGTAGCGCTCTAACCATTGTTCCTTCGATACTCGTCGATTCCTATTTTCCTGCGCCGCAAACTCGTGAATTTTTCTATCTAACCACCCTTCAATTTCTTTCTTTGTCAGATTCTAGTGACATGACATCAGATATCCCATATGCAGATCCCCGTCCCGGCAACGGAACCATTTGTTGGCTTGTTGGGGCCTGACGCGGGTTTAGAGGTGATTTAGCCAAACAAATCCTAGTACTACTGGCCCTTTCGGCAACAGTCTGCAGAGTGCAGATTGAGGTCTCACCCGAAGGAGTATGGGAGGGTGCTAGAACCAGGTTTCCGTACCCTGGGGATGTCTGATGAGTTCAAGTGGTCCGTAGTTCGACCTTGCACGCACGTCGCTATACATACTTACCCGTACCTCGCAGCCTGAGATGATGCCTTTGCACAACCTTACTTAGGAGATCAACGCTGTTATTACCCAAGTCCTTACTAGTATTCCACCATTAGTTGATTAACTCAGCTTACTTGCATGTGTAAAGCATACTTAGCAATATAAAGCATTCATACAAGTGCACACAGTAAATAAACAGTATATTTTCAATTGATATCAAACATGTAATAACTCAAGAACAGATACATAGAATTTGGATAAAACTTCTCTTTATTATTCTCTTCTTCAGTTATAGACTAGACTTAGGCCTGTGCACTCAGCTACAGGGGTCCGCGTACATAGTTGTGGGCAACTAGGCCTCTGTGCACTCCGTTGCAGAGCCTTCTCCTATTCTACAACCCAAATATACACTTAGACACTTATGACTCAATCCCTTAGTATTATTCTCTATCCTCTACTTCGCCCTCTTTTACACCTAGAGCCTCACTCTATTTATATAATCCCATGGTCCACGGACCATGGGTAGGCCGACATTACATTACAAAATAGGGTGGACAACCCTATGACTCTAAAATACTTCTGCGCCTGTAATTCGCGGGGCTTTACAAAATTATTTGGTCAAAACATGGGCTTTGAGCCCCAAAACATGCCTCGGGGAGATTCCATGCCCAATAAGGGTTGTGCCAGAGGTTGTTATGGAGGTAGAGGGTGTTGCTTCAGAGGTTGTAGAGGTACTAGCTGAAGTCCCCAAGTCACCATAGATGCCTCGACTGAAACCTACCCCAACCAAGGAGAATGCAAAGGATAAGAAGGGCAAGCAAGCTGCGATACTGGTGTGCATGTCGCCTCGAAGAAACCCACATAAGGACAAGCCCACCACACAGGAAAAGGGAAAAACTATTAACTTGGAGCTGAAGGAGGAAGAGATTGAGGACATCCTAATGGATGATGAGGATTTGGGGGTGGAAGTGGAGGAAGTTGAAGTTGAGGGTTCTGACTCTATCACTAAGTTGCCTGAATACATCCCCCCGCGCAAGGGCAAGACCAAGGTGTCGAAGGACATTGAAAAAGTAAGGTCACCTTGCACATAACTCTCCTACCAGACAAGATTGTCTTTGAAGAACCACGCTTGGGGCAGGTTCCACTGTTGAAATTGGAAGATTGGGACTTAGATAACACTGAGAAGTTCCCTCACTTGGAAACAGAACAACTAATGTACTGCATTGTTCACACAACCACCAGGATGACTGCATTGGAACCGTAGAAGTGGCTCATGGGTGTATACAAGGCAAGTCTTCTCAGCCTGCTATTAGTCCCGCACTACAATTGCACAACCATTACAATATTGGTCATCAAGTAGCTGCTATGCTTGATGCACGATGGGTGTCTATGGTTGTAGGAGCTGATACCCATCACCGATAGGTTGATCCATAGGATCACACAGCTGCCCTATACAGGGGAAAATTCAGCCATGATGTTTGGCGGAAAAGGTGATGAGTAGGCCCTTGCGAAGGCCATGAAGGACAAATTCAAGCTCGTTAAGAAGCCACGAGGCTATGTCATCTCGAGTATCTGTGATCCTGTGGTCAAAGTGGCCATGCAAATTTTGGTAGGAAACGTTATGTGGAAGTGTCACGCAGATGGAGTATCGGCACATGTCGTCGCTCTAGCGGCTCAATGTGCAAAAGGAGTTCAGTTTAATTGGGCGCGCTATCTCTATGGTGAGTTCCTTGCGAACTGCTGCGAGGCACAAGAGCTTAGCAAGACCTTCCATTATGTGTCGCGCTTTCTTTCCTTTGTGCTAGTAGCCTAGGAACTGCTTGAAGATAGTAAATTCCCCTCGGTCACACTAGACCTTCTAGAAGTAGTGAAGTACACCTCGCTGTGGGCGATCAAGGATGCTCAACGCATCAATGATAGAAATATCTTCTGGATCTTAATGGAAATGAATATATGCATGGCTAGCAATCACAAGCTATGATTGTCAACTACTGTGTTTGCCAAACTACATAATTACATGGAGTTTAAGGCAAAATTTCAGCGTGTATCGATCAGGGCACGGAAGGACCCGGAGCAAAAGTGGTATGAATTTTCTTACTTGGCAACTGACGACATGATCGATGCAATTCTTGATCGCTGGCCAGCAGAGTGGCGCACTACCTCAGACTTGGCGGTAGGATCGAGCAAGTCCAGCGCACAGGGCAAATAGGAGGAGGCCAAGCTCAAGATGTCGCAGCTAGATGAGAAGCAGAGGAAGGAGGCCGAGGCCAAGGCCCAGGTAGATCGCGATGCCACATAGCAGGTGGAAGAACAGACAGGTGGAGCAGAGTGTGGCTCTGACAAAGGTGTGAGGTCGCCGTCGCCTAAAACAACGGAAGAAACGGACAAGTAGATAGAGGAGCATGGAGTGGAGCTACAGACAACGTCGTACCATATCAAACGTCCAACATAACAGGAAAAAGTGGGGTCGTGGAAGAAATCCAAGGCCAATAAGACGTCGTTGGAATCAATGAACCTAACAGAGGGAGATTTGAAT
The DNA here is from genome assembly GCA_000404065.3 of Pinus taeda. Lineage (NCBI taxonomy): Eukaryota > Viridiplantae > Streptophyta > Pinopsida > Pinales > Pinaceae > Pinus > Pinus taeda. Next base: position 126,667 of record APFE030537774.1, on the reverse strand, counting down.
GACATTGGAGATACGGTGCGGGATGTCACCATGAAGGTACTACAATAGTTTGAGCAACAACAGCAGCAAGTATTAGGGGCCATCTAGGCTGATATGCATGAGTTGTAGATTCGTGCATCACAGGTTGGTGCGGTGTCCACTAGCCTCGCCATTAGTAATTCTAAAGCTGCCACGATGCTATAGGCGAAGGACTCTCGAGCGATAGTGCTGCCGGAGGGAGTACTGACCATAGAAAACGAAGCTAACAGGCCCGCTATCAGCACCCTCAAGAGAGTGGAGCTGAACTTGGCAGCACTTCCTGGTGAGGTGCTCCACCTACTGTAGGATGGGGGGATCACGAAGTTGAGGGCCTGCTAACAGCGTGCTTTGTAGGTGATCAGTGAGTAGTAGATCAATAATGTGTAGTTGGCCCTACAACGAGACTATGCCATCACCACCGTGAATGATGTAACCAAATGAAACAAGCACATAGTTCAGGTCATGGAGGAAGCATGCCGAATGGTCCCGGAGTTGGCCATTCCTAAGGGAGAACTGGTAGAGGTGTGCGTTTGCAAACTTGCTACAGTGGTGCACGACACCCGCACATAGTTGGCTAAGGTTCAGCTGGAGCTGAACCTCTAGATTGTAGAGTTGCAGTTGAAGGCCTATTCTTCAACTCCACCAAAAGTAAAGGAGAAGTGCGCAACTGCAGTCACAGAGGCGATAGCAATAGTAGACAGTATAGTAGCAAACTGCACATGGATATTTGAACAGTTGTTCAAGGTCCTGACCAGTCTGCAAGAGGATCCTATGTACAATGGCTGGAAAGAGAGGCAAAATAAATGTAGTAGCACTATGACAAGGTAAAATGAATAGCGCGCATCGTTGCCCTCACACAAAGAATTGCAAAGCTACAGGAGGCCAAAACACTAAAGGAACAGGTAGATGCAGCACAACACAAAGTGGCAGTGCTGAAGGCGTGCTTGAAGCCTTGGTTGGACGAAGCTTATTCGATCACGCCCTCCATTGAAGGCAAGCTTACTAGTCTGCAGGCGACTCAACAGAAGCTTCAAGCTGATAGTTTAGGACCAGTGATAGAGCAGTTAGTCGAGGAAGTGAAGCAAGCGACCGCGTAGTGCACCGCCGATGTTGTCATCATACAGGTTGAGCTGGGAGGTCTTCATGCTAAGATCTTCGCATGTGCAGAGCGACTCGAGGGCGAGTCACCATGTTTTTGTTGGGGTCCTGTTGGGAACGGGTTCACCCAAGAGTACTTTTGGGGCTAAAAGCCCATGTTTTGGGACAATTTTGTAATAAAGTTGTAAAGTCTCTGCATTTTGTGGTCACGGAGCGTGAAGGTGTCAATAGTCGTAAAGGGTTTTCCACCCTTATTTTGTAAAGTGATAGGTCGGATGTAAAGATCTACCCATGGTCCGTGGACCATGGGATTGTATAAAAAGGAGATAAGTAAGTAAGCTCTGGACAGTTAAAACAATTAAGCTTGGGAAGTTTTTGGTAGTAAAGTATAAGTGTGTTCGGGCCTTAGCATAGGTAGAGGCTCTGTAGCTGAGTGCGCAGAGGCCTAGGGTAGAAGTCCACAGCTGAGTGCACGGACCCCTATAGCTGTGTGTGTAGGGCGGATAGAGTCTATATTAAATTGGAAGATATCAATAAAGAGAAGTATTCTACAATCACTGTGTATTTAGTCTCTACTTATGCATTTGATTATATTGTGAGCTGGGTTTAATTTATAGTGTTTATTTGATGTGAAAATATATGTGAGTGTATCTGTTAATTGAACGCAAGAAAGAATACTAGTTTACACGACGCTAACTGTAATTGATTGGTAAGTGTTGAACTGGTAAATCCCCTCTGCGGACAGAGGCGATCCCACTAGCCCAACACGGGTCTAGCAACAATTACACACGCTACACGCAGGTTCCTAATTGCATAAATCAAAGATCGATCAGAATGATCTACCTGGAATCGAACGCTAGTTGTTGTAGAAGAAACGTCGCTCCCGTCCTTTAGCTTTGGCTGGTCACAATCCTTACGCTCCACGTAAACGGACACCTGCACAAGCAAAGAACAATACAAACACAAGCATAAAATCCAGTATATGCAATTATATATC